>CAMXBY010000007.1:0-160629 GCA_947179485.1 Allacma fusca | reverse complement strand
CAGTTTATCACTGAATATCAAAAGTAATAAACTTATGCATTCATAAATTCAAGCAGAAGCAAAATTCATTGGTTACAATGCTACAACGAGAACGGCAGTCATCAAGTCAATGCATGCATGTGTCTTCACTTTTATTATGAGCATGGTGTAGTGGAGCAGCTACATACACATGTCACAATTCACAATGTAGGTACATATCAAAACAGCCAGTCTGTCAACAGTACACAGCTTGTTGTCAAGGAGATGGATACTATTAAATAATAGGAGCATACAATTATTGTTTACTGAAGTTAATACAATAAAACTTGGTTCGGGAATATCGTCAGCGGGGTTATGGTTGGCGGGATTAAATACTATTGAGATCGGGATTAAATCATCGGGGTTGCTTCGGCGGAGTTATCACTGGCGGGATTGTCGAGGCGGGATTAGCTCTGGACACGGGGAAAAGCTCAAACTGCAAATGTCACAATATGACTCGACTCCTTTATATTGTTTTCAGTTATTCTGTCTGTCAGTAGTAGTCATGTCATGTTAAAGAATAGTACACCCAAAATGCAATGCACTGTATTTATTAAAATGTAAAATCATTTTCTGAGATCTGATATTACATTGTTTTTGAACAGTTACTGTAGCTCTGGTAATGGTAACTCCCATTCTCTCAAGATCTCAAGTCAGATGTTGTGGTCTATAAGTTTACAAACTCAGGGTACTGGCGAGAAGCAAAATCAGACGTAGTTGTAATGAGATGCATCCGTGTTAGCGAAGGTGTTTTGCAAGGATGACCTATCTGAATGTAAGGACTAACTTCCCATTGCAAGCCTTAATATTCCACATAAACAATATTTCATACCTATCTCTTTTCAGTCACCATAGTCATCACGTTACTACTGGCAGTAAATTACTTACACGAGAATGTGCTTGTTCGTGTCTACCCAGGAGGCATTTTAGGGCTCACGAGATAATTTATGGAAAGGAATAATAAGGCCAAGCGTAAGTGGGTCAAATGGAAGATCTCAACTCAATAAATAATAATTTTTGCTAAAATCACGATTTTACATTCCATGTTTAGTCAACTTTTATTGTAGAATGTAGATAGGTTAAAGATCATAGGTTACTACTATACGTACCACAATCAATATGGAAGTGACTCTGTCTGGCAACCGTTAAGTATTTAAATCGCAGAATTTAGCTGGAGGAATTATGAAGGAATCGTCTTGAACTGATTAAAAGCTATTTATCTATTGCATTTTAGGAATTCTTCGCTGTAGTATTCGTACTTGAGCAGGCTTCTCCTTTTCATCGTTTGAACATTTTAGTATACTTGCGTTTTTTTCCGTCCGGGGGACGTACCCCGTGAATTGGTAAATGTTAAATCGCCGTACTTTTGTTAAATAATTATAACTAACTTGCAGCTAGGAATATTTATTTGAAACATTTTGCTTTCAAACTGTACCCAAACAATGAAATAAAGCAACTAGTAAAAGCATAATGGGAGCTACAACTTACTGCACAGTCTCAACACACACGTAAAAATTATCTCTTTCTTACTAGTATCTAAAAGCTAATCTGTGGGTGCACGCATGAGTGTAATTTTTACCTTGTATAGTTTAAAAAGCTAAACTAGATGACAATTTATAGTTCCTGGACTAGCTACATGTTTGGCATCCTGGAAATGTGGATTACCGAAAGCATATTGTGAGCGCTTGTGTTGTAATTTAGTTCAGTACGATGTTGTTACTGATGTATTTCACTACTGTTAATTTAATTTATTTATTCAGCGTGCTGTGTCAAAGGCTTTGTTTAAGCCCGAATTCCTCGATTGATTCTACTTAATATTATGTACATACATGTATGCAAAACCGAATTGTAAGTTTCGAATCTCAAAATTAGGAACACACACACACACATACATACATACTTACGTGTAGAAATGTATCTTGTAGTAGATGTGGTAGTGTTCCTTTATTCACGACATACTGTGGTATGTACACAACTATTTTCTGCCTGTTTCCGTTTCCTAGAAACGAGTACATCGAAAAAGTCTTGTAGACGCTGTATAAGTGGGCCGTGAAGAGGGTTTTTAAGCTCCGTTTTTAGGGCAGCGCAGCGCCCTTATGCAACTGTGATGGACGTACGTCCTGGTGTCCGTACGTCCGTACGTCCGACAATTCGAACACGAATACTCACGAACTACCCAACCGATTTGAACCAAAATTTACACAGCAAAGCGTAGTGAGCTAAAGTACCCTGGGATAGATTTTGGTCAAAATCGGTCGATCAGTTTGACCTAAAAAAATTATTTCATCTCAGGTCACTTGCCTTCGACCCCAAATACTCAGAAACTGCTTAACCGATTTTAACCAAAAATTACGAAGCAAAGAATCGTACCTTAGCGACCTCTGGGATACATTTTAGCGTAGATCGGTCAAACCGTTTGACCGTAAACATTATTTCTAGTTATACTATGCATTTTTATGCCATTTCCTATCAGACTTCAACCAAACTTTATATAGTGACTTTACATACCATAAGCACCTCAGTCGCTGATTGTGGTCAAAAACGTTCACGCAGTTTGACCGTAAAAAATTATTTCATCAAAGGTCATATATGTATTACTATGCACTTTTATGCCATTTCTTATCAGACTTCAACCAAACTTTATATAGTGACTTTACATACCATAAGCACATCAGTTGCTGAATGTGGTCAAAATCGGTCACGCAGTTTGGCCGTAAAAAATTATTTCATAAAAGGTCATATATGTATTACTATGCATTTTTATGCCATTTCGTATCGGCTTTCAACCAAAGCTTACACAGTTACTTTACATTCAGTTGCTACAAGATTTTGAAAATGTTACTGATGATGACGAAGTGCAAAATAGGTACAGGTAAGACTATTTCAAAATGGATTTTATTGCTTCTGCATTCCAAACGTAAATGTCACAACTCATGTTCTTTATTACGTTCTTGTATCATTTTGTGCATAAATTATTTTGGCACATATTCTCCGATCAACTATCATCCTCTCTACACAAATTTTACTTTATTTAAAAACCTCTACAAAGCTGCGCTGCCCTTCGCAGTGCGCCCCGTGAGGGGCGCGTTAAATCGTTGCGAAGCGACGATTTTTATGCTAAGAGCCGAACATGTATAGGGGCAAAGTGAAACGAGTTTATTGTGGATGTCAGGTCTGCTTGTCTGTAACGCGGTAGTTGCCGAAACAATGACACAAGATAATTTTTTTTTATAGTGACACAGTAGGTAAACAATAAGAAGCCTATTCTTTTCGGAGTGTATCGTTTCTGACCTCAGAAAACTAAAAAGAGGTCACAAAAAAGCTCACACTAGTGTGTACATATACACCGAGACTGGGAAGTGGGATGCACCACGATGATTGTATAATGATTTAAATTACATTTTCTTTGACAAATATTAGCATGATCAGCTCTTTCTTATTGTTAGGTATCGCAGTGACTAGTAACGACTAGTAAAATTAAATAAATGTTTAATTTCCGCTTTACCTACATTTGTGAGTGCACATACACGAACTAGGATTTTTCAACAAGTACAAACGTAGTATGTATATTCCAGTAAGATACTACTTCTCTTATTGTTCGTGAGTTTACGCCTCTGTGTTTATCACATCACCGATGATTTTTTTAATTAATGCATGCTACAACGGTAAATAGCGTTACAGGTATACAGAGTAGACCCTAATCTTGGGAAAAGAGGCTCCATAATTAAACTTTTTATCCCTTCTTACTCGACCCCCCAAATTTATTTTGTATGTATTTTCCATGCATGCGCTGGAAAAAGTGTACTCGTTTCCAGATATTCCAGAAAGACAGTCTAAAAATATCCAAGTATCAACACGCCTGGTTCACGTTTATTATAGGTATAGTTGATGTCTGGGTCCAGAGTCGGAGCTGCTTTTGTTTACTCAAACTTTATTGATGGTAGCTCTCAATTCAATATAAATATGTCTAGATGTAAAGTAAGATATTTTATAGATAACAGTTAAGATCTCGCGGGAACCGTCAGCGATTATTGTGAACATGAAATCACTTGTGGAAAAATAAACTGCTGATATGATCTGCTTGACATTTCATGTCAACAAGTTATTTGTCATTATGTTGATTAATACACATATGTTGGCGAATTAACGTTTAGTGAAGCATCACCTTGCTTGTGTTTAGTTTTAGTTGCCTTTTCAGTATTAAATTGTTTGCAAGATTAGCTGTATCACTCAAATTAGTGAAGCATAGTTGTATAGTTCATGCATGTATTTAACTCCGAATGACTAACAATAAGATGTTACTTGAAGATTGAAGCGACTGTATTTTTCTCAACTAGCTCATTATCTATGATAATAACCTCAGTGGAAATCAGTGCAATTGCTTCTATTTGCATGTGAGCCTGTCAAGGGTTCATTGGTACTCGTAACCAAATAATTGGCGATTGTACTGTCTATATACATATGTCCAATGTACGGGAGGATTCCGCCGGGTAGTGTTTGTAAATCTTCAACATATTCAGTATTTAACCTAACTCCCTTTACGAACTGCTAGGTTCGTAAAGACCATTTATTGTCAGTAAAAACAATCCGCTCCGGGACTTGTTTTCTGCGGTTAACCCAACTTGAAAAATATCGTTGAGAAAATTCCTTGCGTTTTGAGTGTCCCGTCAAAATTTTGATTAGAATTATTACAAAATGGTAAGTTTCTTACACAACAATAAGACAGGTTCTTAATGAGCTCTGAATCAACTTAGGAACGCCTCATTGTCAGTCAGAAGTTATTTTTGAGGTTTTGAAAATCAAGATGATATCCAAAATCGGTTTCATTGGAATTTGTAATCCTGTCCAATGTTAATTTGAAATATGTTCACGATTTTTAAAACTCCTTCAAAGAGCAAGTAGTCCTGCATGTGTCAGGCAAATCGTTGAAATTTTGGTAAAAAATAGGTATTTATATCTAGCATCAATCTGCTAGAAATTTCTACAAATTTTGTTTGTTCTTGAAGAACCAATAAATACAATTCGTGTATGTAAGCTACATGAGACTTGTGTGTAGCAAATTTACTACATTGCTGATGACAAAGCAGCCGCATTTTTTGCATATGTACATGCCGAACCGAGCACACCGTAGCATCACTGTTGTGGCCAGTTTGTTGTAAAATATTGTAGCATACGAAGTTGTTTTTCTATTTTCGTTGAGAAACTGACTGTTTCACATTTCTCAGAATTTTAAATTTTTCGAAAAAGTCGTGAACAAGGGAAAACACTTGTACAAGTTGGTCACCACTTGCCCCTACACCCTAAGGTTCTGCACTGATAGGATAAATTCATTGTTATACAAATTTGACAAAGAGGTGGTGGAAACAAATTTTCAGTTGTTGCTATTTTTTTCGGATACTAATTCCGATTCCAATACTTATCTGTAAACCCATTTTTTAGATATTGTAAGTATCGAATTTCAAAAATTCTGTTTAAATTCCGATTCTACTATCATTAATCTATTTTTCTATTCTTACAACTAATCAATGCAACTGTCCACTTACATACTTACAACCAAGTTACAAAGTTTTTGGGGCACTATGAAATTCCGATTTTTGTCCCTGCCATTAACCTCCATATCACGATGATTTTCTCGTCTTTTCAAATTCTAAATCTGCATTCCAGTATGTTTCTTCCAGTTTCTTAACATATTGAGTAATCTATTTCCACGATTCCCCTGTATTTGTTTGCAGTGTTCTTGGATTACACTGGCTCGGGTATTTTGGCTTTTATTCTGCTCATGTACCGTACTGCTTATATAAAAAATGTGCTAAAAGTTTTTTTAACACTCGCTGATTTGTGTCCTACTAGCTAATTAAGAATTACATAAACAATAATAATAATTATTATACAATGGTTTTGCATGCATTTAGGATTAATATTTAAAATGAAGATATATAGTAATAATGCGAGTAATTTCCATGTCTTCACTTTATAATTCACTTTGACATTACACAACAACGCGAACCGAGTAGGACTAATTTCGCTTGGATAAAACGGTTATAATATCCGCGCAATCTTATGGTTACCACAGTAATAAAGTTATGACGATTGGAAAACACAAGCTGTACTACGCAAGCTTGACTTATTTTTAATAAAATTGTGTATGCAGTCAGTCGTGGGAACTACAGCTGAAATCATATTAATTCTGCAAATTCGCTCAATTTGGCTTGGTTTAAAATGCATACATAATTAAAAGGTAACAAAAAAAGAATGATCTCCATTCCTATTAAATATAGTGTGTTTGTGTGAGTGTATGTTTAATGTACTTGCTTAAAAGACTCAGACTCCTCAGACTGCAAATAATACTAAATTACCAATGATTTTGAATTCATATTCTTAGATTGGAACACGCGTTTGACTAACTGTAGTGCCGACTTGCCGACCAAAACATTCGAAGAAAAGGAGAACTAGTAGTATCAGTAATTATCTATTAACTTTTAACACACCGACTCATTTCACAATATCACATTGTTGGATAATACGCAAAACCCTGAAAAGCGCTAAAAAGTAAAGTAACAAGTAACACCCAACACTGTCTATTAAACAGGAAAAATGTGGAACTTGACACGGTGAACAGGTAAACTCAGAAATTTTCCCAAAAAGCGTAGGCTGGGTCATTACTCACTGTCATTTCTAACAATGTAAATATAATTAATAAAATACCATAACACAGCAAGCGATGACATCCTTCGACTACTGCACAGAGGTGAGAAACCATTTGCAAAAAAAAACACTACACTGAAATAAATTAGACGGTAAACAATGATAAATTGCTGCTTTGCTATTCGTAATGGATCTTCAGCGAGCTGATAACTAAAGATACAATAATATACGACACCTCCTGAATTCGGGTATATTAAAATATACTAGATATAAAAATAAATACAATAATGAAAATATTTTACATCATTAACTAAACATTCCAGCAGTTGCAATAAAATTAGTATTGACACCACCCTACCATATCTGTTCTTGCAATATACTACTTAAGGAAAAACGCAAAGTAGAGTAATCCGAAAAAAAATCAAATCAGAGGAGAAAGAACTCTGCGAACTACATACGTAGATACGCCAACATTATCACGTGTGCATCGTTACTTTATTTTTTACTGGCGACTCCCTCTCTTCTTTCTATAAGCTGTTTCTACTAGACTGTTTCGTCGACTTACACCAGCAAAACAATAAATGATGAATGACACAATGCAAATGCCAACGAAGATGGTATAAGTCAAAAAATCAACTGATTTTGAGTTTTAATCCCGCTTGTCGTAAAGTCGAATAAATAGAAACAAGAACACCAGCAAGGTGTGTAGCGTAAACAAGACGTAAAACAAAAAGCGCTTGGTTCTGGTTCTTAAAATTATAGAAATACTGCTATCATCCAAGAATGTGTCAATTGTTGTAACCATTTTATGTTGATCAATGCGGTCACATATATCACTCCGTCAATCCTCAAGGTCTCATGCTTGTAAGTCTTAAAATATTTTGGAATTTAAAATCAAGATCAATTAAAATAAATCTATAATATTAAGACCACTACTAATGTATTCAAACCTAGACTAATTTCAGGCGAAATTCGGCGAGACTTATTCGTAAAGTGAACGTAATGTGGCGCGGCAAAACGTGGATGTGAATAAATAGGTTCTAACAAGGACGATCGTTTTCGTAACTAGGTTCACACGGAAGATAAGTCTGTCTTATTTCCGGGCGAGGTTGAGATGAGCAGTGGTAAATTCTTCACCTGACTCTGCCATTGTGCTGAAACTTGAAAGAACTTGACTCCGAGCCACTCCACGCCATCAACATACACTGTAATACGAAACCAATACATGACGTTAGCAAGTGCTGGAGAAGTGTAAATTATGCCTTCAAATGTAAGTAAATACAAAATAGGCTGGCCTTAACCATCGATACTTACGCTTAATTGGCATTTGTGACTTGGCGAGACAGTCGAGTCTTGAGATTCCATCCATGCTAAGGTTTTTCACGTCAGTCTCTTTCTCTTTTTTCTTCCCCAAACGAATAACTAATAAGAAAACAGAATGTCATGAAAATTAAAATTATTTGACAGAGATAGAATCCATTAGAAAAGCATTAAATAGAAAATTACTCTTCTGTTTTTTGTGCTCCTTGAGGATATAGAAGACTGAAAGAGCATTCTCGGGAGTTCTTTGTATGGTCAGTGTACGAAAAGTGGCTTTGATGGAAGACTTGATGGTTCCTTTCCAAAAGTCAACTTGAAGTTCCAGTGGTTCCTCCCTTGGGAAATGTGGTGGTGAAGGTGGAGAGGAAGACAAATCACCAGGCTCCTGCTGATCCACTGACATGGACGAAAAGCCTACACTCAGTCTCACTTCACTTATGAAAGGAACGAATACTTGACTGGATTCATCATTGTTTTTGTATGTAATCATGGCTTCTGCAATTGGAACATTCACCACGAATCGACGCTCCATTGCCATTTTAGCATAGGAGAGAATACGCAGAGCCATTTCATCTGGCGAGCTACGTTCTGTAAAATCATTGAACGTCTGTCCATATTCCGGGTCTTTGTGACACAGTAGCTTCCACACCGAACCCCCAGCTGAAACAAAAAGTAAATAGTTCATAACCACCTTTCCGAAGTCTTTTATAATATGGTGTATACATAATACTCAACGTATCAGAACACAGCATAACCAAACAATCAAATCCAGTAGCTAACTCCTTGTAATTTCAAAAATAGTTTCCAATAGTTACGTACACTACTATTAACTACCCCCTTTTTGTATCCAGCAAAAATTCGCTAACTTGTACATGCAATAGCCGCGAATTAATTATTTACAAAGCATTTTCCTTAATATGTTAGAATTGTGTATACAGACACAACTCGCTGAACAAAGGTGGCTCACTTGTAAACGGAGAATACAGGAATGAGAAATAGCTCTGCCAATCGTGTGGGCGGGAAGACAGTTGGGTGACGAAGTTTTTGGTGATTGCATTGAGAAATGCTTCATTGCCAATAGCGACAACGGTGAGCGGGCTGGGTGCCTTTGCATTGTTATTACAAAACTTCTGTACCTTGCCGACGATATGAGGAAACGCTACTCGAAGGTCAGCTTCACTCTCAATCCCCAAAACTTTAATCCTCGATCAGCCAAGGTAACAAAGATTCCGGGTCCAAGAGTCGACTCCAGTGAAACGAGTACCACCAAGTCTGGAAAGCCTTCGTCAGCAGGAAGAACTTTAGCAACTTGATCAGAGATCGAGCCGGGTTTGGATTTACTGTACAGTCCTAAGGTATCATTAACTATTCTAGATGGAGTCGTTAACGGTAACGATGATGGCACTACTGACGACGTAGTAGCCATCGAGAAAGACGGTGACATTCCAGGAGATCGCACATTCAACTTTGGTGACTCGCCTGACTGTTGATCTGGCTCAGTCCAGGAATCCGAGTCTCTCTGCTCATCCGACGTTAGAGCTGGCTTCTCAGGTATTGCATCTAAACAGCGTAGGTCAATCAAGAGACAAAATTTATTTAAAACGCAAAAATGTCACAACGCACGAAATTTTTTTACAACGAAACTATCCCATAGTGACCAAAAATAATCATTCAAACGAAGTAAATATCACGTAAATAAGCCTATTTTTGAGACGCACTTTTCAGACAGATTCATTTAGATTTGCCTCTTATCGTAATACAGATAACAACAAGTCAATGAAACTACTAACTACATAGGTATTGTCTGACGGCTGCTAATTAATTAAGACTTTCGTGATTACATACTTTGTTGTATTAAAGAACGAGAGGAAGCAAAGAACGGCGGCAACACAGGCTTTGGAAATGAGCCCACAGACAGCGTGTCAGCATCCGGTTCCGAGTCTTCTGACAAACCATCCAACTCGTCAAATAATTCATTAATATCAACACCGACCCCATTGGCAGGGCCTCCGCTTTTTGTTTCGCTTCGATGCCCCTCTTCTGTCGTCTCGAATTTCCGCAGTAAATTCACAATCTTCTGCTTCAAATTCTGTATTTCAAAATATTGAAGTAAATTCAAACGTAATAATTATTACTTCAGGTCCTCACAAACTAAAATGATTCCTCATCTCCGCGTATTTTGCAACTTCAATACATACAATTATTACAGATACCTACAAAACCAATGTGAAATATAATCAACTTTACCAGCCTCATTTTGTTCAGGAAACTTAGCGTGCAGGATAAATTTGCTGCTCAGATTAGGAATTTCAAAGAATTACGTGTCTGAGACTCGTAGTTTCAGAAATGTTAGAACTCGAAGGTCACGTTACGTAATATGTCTGTAATACACGGTTATGTGAACCTTGTGTGCTGTAATAGTAATGTGGCATACTGAAATCAATATTTTAACATTCTTAATCTAGCCTAACAAAAAACACGAGTATTTAAAAATCATTCCTTAAATTTGCGTATGCTAATGCGCTCTAATATTCCCCGGTCACCACAATACATCACATACATACGTGACCTTTGATATCTTACAACTCCGAAACTAGATGTAATAAAGAGTTTAATGCCATTATGCAGATTAGGATATATTAAAATCAAAACGTATAAATGAAATTTATAAACATTTAAAAAAATTATTTTGGCTTGCTCGTCTGTTTCAATATTTGATTTTTCCCCCCGAAATTCAAAAACCGACAAAACCTGCACTAGGATACTAATTTTAATTATTCTAGTCAAAACCGCATCAAAATCTGACAACCCAACCCAAGATAATCCTTAAAAACCGAAAATCGGGGTTTCCCCGATTCACCTCGTAAATTCCTCCCCCGATTGGTCCCTTAGATGGTGGTGTGTCTCTATAACATCACTCAACCAGATTCTCAGCCGCACTGCTTTTGCAATGATGAATCTTCGTGAACACCTTTACCCTGTGCACTAAGTTTCATGAAATATAAATAATAGTGTCATCGCGTTTGCCTGTCAATATTCGATATCCAAATCGGCTAAAATCATTGACACATTGAATGAGGTATGACACACAAATTTTCGCCATTTTAAGCCATTTTCAATCATAACTTCGGCTAACTTTCTCTAATAACGGTGGAATTGCAAAGTTTTCCACTCAGACATCACGTTCACACTGCTTTGGTTCCAATTTCCAATTTATGCTACTTAGTTACACTTATTTTTGTTCTGCTCATATGAAAACTGATTTATTTAAAATAATACAAAAGTAGCCCTTTCCAAGTTTTTATGACATTATTTTTATTGAAGATTAAGAATGACTAATTCTCATTTTATTACCCTCAACATTAGAAATTCAGTACGACAATAATATAATTTATTACTACTGCTTAGCCTAATGCCCAAGAGAAATCAGTAGCACGAGCACTGTTCTTCTTACTTACTTGATGATCCTAACGATTTGTGATTGCGCCTAAATTTCTAATAGTTAATTTAGCAAAGCGATTACTGTCTAATTTAAACAGAGATATGGAATCGGGAATTGTAAACACATTCCTTATCTTGTATTTCGTATTTTCTCACCATTTTATGGCATTTAGTATCTTGAATAAATTACTCCACGTATTTGCAAATATTTTATTTTGATACTGGAATAAATAATAATTACTCTGGGTATATTTGCTTTTTATATGTATTATGGAACCCTAATAATCCACAGATACAGAGTAGCGGATAACTTCGTAAGTTCCAAACCCTAGAACCTATTACGTACAAAGATCACAGTCTTAAAGAATGAGATCAAGCTCGTCTTACTTATGAATATTTCTAGCTATGCCGTCAAGTACAAGATATTGCTCATTTTCAACGAACCCTTTTTCTTCCGCTTGTAAAACAGGGCTCTTGCCTGACTATCATTTAAAATACTTGAGAAATTAAAACTTTGGCACTGTATACAGGCAATTATCAGAGCCTTAGGAAATTTTCTATGAAGGATATGTATATTCGATAACGTTACTTTACACAATTTTGAAGAATTATTTGTTTCGAAGTTATTTTGCTTTAAAAATCAGAATATAGTTCAACATTGCAGCTGATGCAAAATAATATATTTTAAAGTCAAAACATAATTTCCTCAGTACAATTTCTAGTAAACTCAACCGCGACAGAAATATGAGAGCTTTTATGAACTGATTGAAAGAGTTTAAAATAGAAACGGTTGGAAACGGCTAGTACTACTTACCCGATTATGTGGTAAGGCCTTGGAATTTTTTCTCAGGATAACATCATCGGGTGGTGAATCACTGGAATGAGATGAGAAGTCGTCATGCAGTTCCAGGAAATATATCCAGAAGAAGAACAGTTCAAAAATTCCTCAGAAATCCTGTGTTTGGTGTATTTATTGTCAGATGCTCATAACATTGTGTCCTTAAATTATGTCACCTGTATTTCAACTGGAGTGGTACAGGTGAAGTACAGGTGACACAATTCGAGGACCACAAGTTGTACTGAAAGTCCGCCGGGCAGTTGTCAGCAATAAAGCCATTCCTGGGGGAGTAGTAGCAGTAGCAGTGTGGTAAAACCTATGCTGCCAATTTTTGCTGTGAAAGAAGATAGCAAGCCAGGGCAGTTTGACGATGCTCAGAATGCCCCAAAGAAACGACCCGCTAAGATTTCACGTTGCTTCGATAGTGTATCCGTTCGGTCCATAGATGTAGGTTTTTTTCCCACTCGCACTCACACTCGCACTTCCATAAAGAAAAATCCAGTAGCCGTTAAAGACAAGCTTTGGTAGCTGAACAGACGACCAGATCTTCTTCAGACTTTGACTATTTTTCTCGGCTGTACTAACAACATGCGACTCTCTCACTATTAGTTACTAGCTTCTAGCAAATGAAGCAGTGTGCAACATCCTTGGATATTTATGTTAGTAGCGGACTTGACTTACAATTAGTTGAATATGGAGAATCCATATTCAACTATATATATAATATGACGTTCACTCAAGTTCACTGTAATTTTGTTTACCGTTCATTAAGTTCAGTTCAAATTAATTTTGCAATTATATTAGTCGTTCAATTCAGCTTATTTTAATAATTTTGTATTTAATACTGCATTTAAGCTAATAATTTATTTGGTACTAAAAACCGGTTATTTAACCTAGTATTAAGCGGGGGGTCTGTCATTTTGAAAACGGCCATCGTGAAAAGCACTATTTTTTTAAAAACTTTTAGAGGGGCCCATCCGAATTCCAAGCAATTTTTTTCTGCTAAATCTCAATCGGAAGGTCAAAAACCCGAAAAAGCCCGAAAATTTCAATAATTTTTAGCAGCCTTAAAAACTCAAGTATTTTAATTTGGCATGCGGTTTAATTGTTACAGCAACCTAAGGTTGCTTCATGATTTTTTCGGACAACGTGGAATAATTATAACGGATTTTTTTAAAAAATTACATTACATTTTTTGCTCATTACGGTTTTTTTTACGGTGAGCACAACGTAATCTGCATAATTTTTTTGCTTCAAAATGTTAAGCTTCATATGAACGACGAATCAAAATTTTAAAAAATCGCGTATTACGTTGCTTATAAGCATGCTTTATTTCTAATAGGTCAGCTTCGAAGTCATATTTTCTTTTTAAGAAACAAAGTGGCTGCCCTGTTGTTAATCGCAAGGTTGTATGTCATAACAGCAATAAAGTTGCCGCGAAAGTAGAATGCCTAACCGAAGGTTACCTATATATTGTGCACATTATTTTACAACAAATGAATTCGCCCATTTTAATGTTGGAGTGTAATGATTGTACTTCTGCGGAAGTTTAAGCCATGATGAAATCTCTTCTGGAAAGCTCTGTAAACCGTTTCGATAAATTTTACGGAAGTAGCGCTAATGAAATTCTGAAAAACTTACCCCTGCAGCAAAACAAAAACGATTTGAAAAGGAAGCTTTGGATTTTTTTGAAATAACTGCAGACCTATTTAAGCAGACATTTTGATTTCAGTGATACTAAATTGTTTTTGAAAATGGAACTACTAAATTTGAAATCAGAGGAATTCTTAGTATCCATGGCTTATTTACTAGATATTGCCGTCGTTCTCGGTATTAAATTAAACGAGGACCAACTATACAATGAATTTTGCTTACTTCGTCAAACTTGAATTTTTTATTGTGATCGGTGATCGTGAGATCGGTCGGTGCAAAGTGGGCTGAGTTTTTTAATGTCCTGAACTATTCCAGCTTGTATCGTTCGTGCTAATAATTCCTGTTAGCAACGATTTTGCAGAAAGTTATTTCAGCCTAATTACTATCAACTTCAAGTCAGGCGTAATGTGCCCTTTTCATGTTGTGAATTGGTTTCTTTTTTGAACAAACCGGAAAACAATAAAATGTTATTAGGTGCCAAAAAGGCTGAAAAATGCAATTAGGAATCGTGTAATTACACGTAAACAAAATTTAAAATTATTTTGTCCCGGAATGACGATTCAAAAAAGTGGAAACCCTAACTTGTACTTACATCGAAAATGTAGTTGTAGAAGAGTAATCCTTTCCAGATAGACCCAATATTCACCAATCACCAGTTAAATGGAGAATTAATATCAGAAATTTTAATCAACTAAAAAATCAGAATTCAATTTAATTACACGTCAAGAGCGAAAATCAGACTTTGACAGCTTGCATCAGTGAAAGATAAACATTGCCGCGAGTTTACATCGATGGATGAAAAGTTTACCAGAGTATGCCATGCCATAACATTAATAATTCGTGTACTAATTACGAAGCGGAACTAGGAATTACCCTTACTTTATTAATTTTTTTATATTATTTTTCATTTATTCGACTAATTGTTAGTCCATGTGAAATAACATATTAAGGTTTGGCTGACGGGACTTGTTAGGACTACTAACATAAATATCCAAGGATGTTGCACACTGCTTTGTTGGCTAGAAGC
This sequence comes from Allacma fusca, assembly GCA_947179485.1. NCBI lineage: Eukaryota > Metazoa > Arthropoda > Collembola > Symphypleona > Sminthuridae > Allacma > Allacma fusca. The sequence goes on along the minus strand of CAMXBY010000007.1, from coordinate 145,687 downwards.
TAGTAACTAATAGTGAGAGAGTCGCATGTTGTAAGTACAGCAGAGAAAAATAGTCAAAGTCTGAAGAAGAGCTGGTCGTCTGTTCAGCTACCAAAGCCTGTCTTTAACGGCTAGTGAAAAATCCACCACTCATACTCGTGCCCACTCATAGTCTGTCTGAGAGGGGCTTCAATAAAATGCGGGATGGTGGGATGGCGGGATGGCGGGATGACTCAATAAAATGCGGGATGGTGGGATGGCGGGACGACTCAATAAAATGCGGGATGGCGGGATGGGATGTGGGATGGGATCAATGAAACTTTGCGGGATGGCGGGATGGGATGCAGGATTAGGGAGCGTTCATAAATTACGTCATGTGCTTGGTACGCTGGGGTGGTTGAAAATATTTTACAGAAAATGATGAGGGGGGAATGGGGGGTAGACGAAAACATGATGTCAGCAACAATTGCTTGCTGGAAGTGAGAATTTCGTAAAAATTTTGGAAAATTGAGTAGTTTTCTTAAGCAGATAATTTTAACAATGTCACCCTTCGATTCGCAATAAAATTAAGACTATTCGACGAAAAAAAATTAGCCTGATATTTCGGGTTCAGGTGCGCATCTTCATTTTTTGCTACCTGAAAGCAGTTCTGGTAACCAGCTACCACCGTATATACACACCTATGGTGACTTCCGCGACAAATGACATTATGATGGAGAGGGGGGTTGTCAAATTTGATTGTATGTGATTTAAAGGGAGGGGGGGTCAGAAATCTTCAAAATTTGAATGACGTAATTTATGAACGCTCCCTTACTCAATGTAATACTGCGGGATAACGGGATGGGATGTGGGATCACTCAGTAAAATGAAAAAAACAGTCATTCAACTTACTTGTGAATGTGGGAATATAGCCCAATGAATCCTGTGAATACAAGAAGAATCGTAGTTTATACTCTAGCTTATAAGGTAAATGAATAATTTCAAAATTCTAAATTTTTTCGGGGCATATTTACAAAACTCTCGAGCTTGTTGCTAACCGTGGCTAGACATATCACGATATTTCAGATTTTCGAGTATATATAATTACACTAATGTTTAAATGAATACTAATACTGCAGTTTTGTAAACATGACCCAAAAAAATTACAATCCAAAAAAGTATAAGCTTTTCTGGTATTTACAGGATTCATTAGGCTATATTCTCACAATCACAAGTAAGTTGAATGATTGTTTTTTCATTTTATTGAGTGATCCCGCATCCCATCCCGCAGTATTACATTGAGTAATCCTGCATCCCATCCCGCCATCCCGCAGTGTTTCATTGATCCCATCCCGCCATCCCGCATTTTATTGAGTCGTCCCGCCATCCCACCATCCCGCATTTTATTGAAGCCCGTCTGAGAGTGTAAAACTCGGTTACATGCATGCAGTGTCCCATCGTTTCTTTGGACCGTGCGTTCGGAATGCACTGAAGACGACCGAGATTGTAGGTAATGATTTTTAAAACGTTAGACGACACAGTATGGTCAGCGGACACTAGTAATCCTGTGAAGTGGGCGTATTGTCAGATAGTGTTACTTTGAATTGATTGTTCTTTCATATTTGCAGGGCCTAAGTTTGAAGTTGACTCTTGTTGGTGTTGGGGTTAAATTGAGTAATTCAGTTTTGAATGAAGTCAGAGTGTCGTGGGATTCTTATTTGGGAAGAACGTGGACAGATGGATGAACGGGAGGTACGGGAGTGATGGTTATTGTATTCGTGACATTCTTAACATTCTTGGGTAATTAACTCATGATGGAATTTCATAGTGGGGAAAAATTCGGTGGATTTATTGAGTTGGAAGAATGGGAGTGTATAATTATTAGTCATTTTGTTTATTCTGGTTTTATAGGATTTTAACGCTGAGGAGCACGTGGATGACGAGGATATTCCAGATCGTCTTTGTGAGGAGTCTGGACATTATTTAAATTTCCTGTTCCGGAACTCCCCGGAAAGGAAGGACGGGAGGATGCCAATTACGAAGGACATTACAAGGAAGGAGTAGGGACCATCTGGGGGAAGTTCTCAGCCCTGTCTTGAGAGGAAGGATCGGAGGTTGTCAGTGAGGAAGAAAAATATTAGTAATGGGCGGGGGCCACCGGTCGGAGCTCCTCCGTCCTATCCTCAAAGGGTGACCGAAAAGAAAGTGATTAAGCATATATATGTGTATAGGTATAGGTCGTAGAATATAATTTAGGATTTTTAGCAAGGATGTTCAACACGTAAGATTGTTATTCCTTGTTTCTAATTGATTTTTTCTGTTTAGTAGCCACCTCCCGAAACAACGCAAGGAATGGTATTACTGTTATTATTTACTGTAATTAGGAACTACAAGTAAGGCTTTTGTGACAGTACCGTTCATTACAACTTTTTCACGGGAAAGGATGTAGTAAAATGTGACGGTTTGGTTGATTGTTTCGTCTCAATTGTATTTCGAAATAAGACAAAAATAAAATTGTGCGTACATGGTTATACATGCTTTTTATGCTTTCGATCATATGCTATTAGCATCTCGACTAAAAATACCGACTGCTAATGTTAGTCAAACGGGACTCAGCTCTTTTGGGCTGAGCGAAAATATAGGGAGTGGAGTGGGATTGGGGTGAGAGTGGGACTGATATGTATGAAAACGGTTGGGACTGAGACTGAGTGGGACTGACGGATTGAACGGATTCAAGTGCATGGACTGAGCGAGACTGATGCGCGTACAATATTGGGCAATTTTTAAATATATTAAAGCCCAAGGATGAAAAATAGCGCCATTTTGTATCCTTGGGGACTTCCATATAGAACGGGAATATCGTTAAAAACATTGTATATTCTCAATATTTTGTCTTAAAAACCTGCGTTCTACACAGAGGTGTGGAATATTTTGAAGTATTTTATTTGAAATAGTATTTGAAATACATTTAGTATTTCGTATTTGGTATTTTTGTAGCCGTAAATTGTTTAAGATATTTTGTATTTCGTATTTTTTCAGCACCAACATGTCTACCGTATTTGTATTTCGTATTTTGAAGATTACGAACGTGATGATATTTTGTATTTACTTATCTTGTAAAATTCACCCGGCCGGTATTTCAAATACGAAATATAGTTTTAAAATACATGACTCTGGCAATTGTTAAGGTCGTCTCTAAAACATGCTAAATAAATATTTTAAATGTAGAAACATTTTAAAACATTTTTAAACCAGTTTTTGAAACTTGTTTGGCGGGTTTCGAGAACTTATTGTATAAATACATAAAATTCATTGTAACAGAGAACTATAAAGCTAGCTAAATTAGTGACGCGAATGTAAATACATTACCCAGGAGTTATAAAATTGTGTGTTTAAAGGAAAAATAGTCTGTACCTAGGACCACCTTAATTTACTTTGATACACACAAATGCACAACTCGAAAGTCGTGCAGTTACCTTACGTAAGTTGATACATTTTTAAATCTCGTATTATTTGACCGTATTATACAAAATACTTTGAGAGAATAAACTTTAGATATATCTCAGATATGTATGTACTTTGAGATAAATTTGACAGTATTTTCAATATGTATTTCGTATTTCAAATATGGTATTTTTATTTCATATTTTCTCTTTTTGTTTGAAGCAAAGTATTTTATTTTGTATCTTTCCCAAACGACTTCGGATATTTGTATTTTTATTTTGTATCTTAACAAAGTTACAACTGGTATTTGTAGTTTATATTTGTATTTTAACTTTTCTGAAAATGTGCTTGTATTTTGTATTTTAATAAAAAATTTCAGGTATTTTCCACACCTCTGGTTCTACATAATATTTTATATGTATGTGCATCCTATATATTTCCCTTCATACAAGCGTATTCTAGTGCTGCCTACATGACCGCGTGTATGCACGCGTGCATTTCCTATTTTATAGGCATTTTTTCTCGAAAACCAGTGCACCCTATTTTGCCTATAATTTTTCCTGAAAATAGCTCGCTCCCTACAGATAGGCCTACATGTAGGCCTATCAAGCCTTCGAAGGCGAAAACTCAGTAAAATTTTCCCCTTCACCATGTCGTAGAATGAAGCCCTCTAAAAAAATCTGCCTTCCTTCACCCTTCCTTCCAAAATACATACACTCATTTTGGCCTTCAGCCTTCTTCTAAAAACAGCCTTCCTTCAATTTTAAACTACAATCCGCTTAAAAAAGTTTTGCACCAGCAGGATTCAGTGCAGTGAAGATAGCGGCACACATTGTCAATTCACGAATTGGCTGTATTGTTGCGCTAGCAGCAAAACGTCGTTGCATATGCTACGCTTTCACGTTATAGATATTTCGTGTACCTGGAAGCCTTGGAAGTTGTTTTTTTTTAATTCCTACGTGAATTTATTTACTTGTGGATGCAATTTTATTTTGTAAAGTGTTAATTTATTTCCACATACAGTGTAGGGTGTATGACAATTTGAGGAGATGTATATGTATGCAAATGTTAATGGCAGTTAGCTTAATTATTTAGACAATTGTAAATATTGATACTATTTACAATTGTATAAAAATTAAACTAACTGTAGTAAAGATAGTTATGTAGTTGTAATTTTGAAGGAAAATGGAGTAGAGGTAGAGAAGTCCATAAGATAATTATAAATTTTCAACTATAGGACAAGCTGGAGAATATCCCATACGACGTTGGGACTAGTAACTATGGGAAAGTATAGGATCCTGTAGTAAAATCGTTTGAGACATCGTCCGCAAATCTGATACTTTTATCCTATAAATTTTACATGTAGGATCCTATACATTTGGAGTGACTGGGAGCATCCATAAAGCACTAGAGGAAGGTATTGTCAATTATGCTGTTGGGAAAAGTGAGAATTGTATTTATTAAGAACCTGCTGTGCGGGTTTCATGAATTTGTCAGCGTTGTACCGCCTTTATTGATTTGATTTAATCAACGACAATATGCAATATTATAGAAAGTAACGAGTCGATAAATGCAGCCCTGGGCTGAAGTTTAAATTGTTGAAGTCATCTCATCTTTGACCTTCTCATCTTCATGCCATTTATGTATAGTGGTACCCAATCATTATGGTTAGCATTATGAATTTAAAGAATTTGCTGGTACAATTTGTACTGGCAGACTCTCACAATATTCTAATGAAAATATTAACCTTGGCAGTTAAATTATTTTTTCCGAATATAATTCAACATGCAGCGAAATAATCTCCAAAGGAATTTTCTCTGCGTAAATTTTTCTTCCGTGGCGTAAAAATCTCCGGCGGAATTTTTTCCGCGTAATAATCTCCTTCTGGGCGTAGTAATCTCCCGCGGAGTTTTCTCTGCGTAAATAACTCCGCGTAAAAATCCCCGGCGGAGTTTTCTTGTAACTCCCATGTACAATGTAGGACGGGGCTAACACTTTCCGTTACCCTATATAGACAGAAATGTAGGCAGCCGCAAGTGCCTACTTGTAGGCAAGAATATAGGTCGCAGCAATTAGCAAATAGGCGAGAATGAAGGCCCCTGCTAAACTATATTTATAGGTAGGATGTAGGATAGGCAAGATCCGTTTAGCATCTTTGGCTTGCAGCGTAATTCAACGACTCGAAGTTAAGCAGAGCGTACAATATTACGCAATTTTAGATTGTTCTTAAAAGCTCTAATCATATTTATTACAAACATTAGGCATAAATCATCAAATTTGGATTAAAGTAAGTCTGGTACATAATGAGAAAAACTACGTTCGGTTACAGCACTAAAGAATTTGATATGAGGATGAGGAGAATTTTAATAACTGAACTTTGTACACATAAGTGTGGGATTCTTATTAGAAAAAAATAAACGGAATTGAAAGTACTTATTGCAAAACTTTTTATATTTAACGTCAGATAAGTTCTCATAATTTGTAATGCTGAAGTTATTTGCTCACTATTTTTTAATTACAAGCCTTAACATTCATACATTTGATCTTTATATTCCCACAAATATCATTAGGATGTAAGGATTGATTTGTAGGAACCATGGACTTTAGTAACTGTAGCAAGTGAAAAGTGTTGCGCTAATATGAAGTCCTTTCATTTTTGCTATTTTAAATAATCAGTGCGTCCAGTGTCGGAGACTTAAGTTACATTATTATGGTACAACTGAGCTACATATAAATTACAATAAAATTAACAAAACTCATAAGCGAACGCACCATACAGTGATGCAACAGCAGGATTTAATAGCAATGCAATGTTGGTATTAAATTGATCAAACGATTAGTTAAATTCCACGTGTATAGCCAAATATTGAGTTTGGGAGAGAACTTTAGTGGGCCAGAAGCCGTTTGTTCCATAATTTTTTGATGATGAATTGCCAACTACCTATATATATGAAACTAATTGTTAGTCTTACAGTTAATAGTTCACATGGGCGAAAGGGGTTATTAATATCAAGCCTTCTCGACAGGCCCTGATACGGGATCTATAGCCATTTACGGTTTTGTGTTTACTCTCACAATTCTCAAGTAAATTGCCCCTGTGCGAAGCATAGGGCTTTTACTAGTAATAGAATAGACCTGACTAGTCAAGCTCGTGGGCACCAGTGCACTGTTGATTAAACTCGCGGCCTGAGCATTTGTCACATCCCGGAAAAGTGTACCATGTGATAACCTTCTCATTTAAATTACACAATAAATGTATTTCACTTCGGCAAGTGACGTCACTATTGGCTAAAACCACCCTAGTACTAAATCATTTACGTCATGAATTTTTCAAGTACCTACTCACATAGTGACGTCATTTGTGAACGCTCCCTTACCACATTTCCTAAATATTTGCAGTAACTTCAATGCTTCAGTGCTTTATGTGTTGATGCAGTAAACAAAAATCGTATGGAAACTGACAACGGTTTATAATCAAGCATCAACAAAAATAAGCTCATTCAATTTTATTTAGCGTAATTAGCTCAAATTTGGGCCAATTTTGGATCCTCTTATTTTAAACTACGTTCGGATGCCTGCAGATTGATTGACAAAATATAAATTTCAGAATTATTTTGAAATTAATCTGATTTTGCGGGGTATAAATGTTTTTTTAAATAATTAAGTGTTGTGATAAATAAAGGCTACACATGGTGCCTTTAAAACGGTAATATTGAAGTATTTAAACTGATCAAAAGTTTGTCAGCCAGCCATCCTTTGAAATTGTTTGTTAATATGAATTATGCTGGACAACTTTACTAAAATTATTATTTAACTGTTCACAACATTTTAAAATGAAGTCTTTGATTCAAGGAAGAGACATGTTTCAACATCATGTCGCTAGAATTATTGCAGGAAAGGCTATTACTATTCGTATTTCAGTTTCCCGGTGTAATTTCAGTACATTCATGACAGCGGCTCTCTCGTAAAGGCAAGCACCAGTGACGAATTATTTATAAGACCGAATGTGCTAATTATTAGTATGGTTAAATGAGCCAGTCATGTATATATTAGGCATGTTCATATCGTTCGTTTTTAAAATATCGTTCGTATCGTTATCGTTGTGTCAAAAATACACGATACGGTTTTTGAGGAACGATATTAACGATAAATGGTAATTTTGAATGAATTAAATGAGTTCATGTATAAAAAATTAATTACAATTTAGTGAAGCTTATTACATTTACAAATTGAAAATCAAAGTTCAATTTAACAGTTTGCACTACTCAGAGTATGCATTAAAGAACGAGTTCGTTTAGACATTTTGGAAATATGGACCATAGATACAAGACGTACAAGTTCACTCAAAACGAGGATAGCGCTACTGCACTGTAGAGCATCTCGGGCGGTTAAAATTTGTAAGCCCGTAAAAAACCCGGCCCGCACGTGTTTTGGGAGAATACGGGTAACAATTATTACGCTTGACGGGCTACGGTCATTTCAACGGGTACAAGATTGTGACAGCAAAATTGATTGAGCAGTTTGTTGTGGGTCTAGCTAAGAATTTTTAATGTGAACTAATATTTACGGGCGGGCTACGGACTTTTTTTTTGTAAGCTTTGTCGTTGAACTTCTATTTCGGGTCGGGCGGGTACGGTTTAAAATTTACGGGCCACGGGCGGCCACGGCCCTGAAATATCCCACGGGGAGATGCGCTACTGCACTGACGAGTGCTAACTGCTTTTCTGTTAACAGTAACAAAGGCATGCATGAGTTTATGCATTTTCCAGCGTTTTGGAGACCATAGAACTGTGTAGTTTTTGCGCACAACGCTAGAGCAAACGATATCGTAATATTACGATAAATCGTTTGGACAGAACGATATTTATCGTCCAAGATCGTTCCTCAAAAATGGACGATATTAACGAGAATATCGTATCGTCTTATCGTAATGAACATGCCTAGTATATATGCATGTAAGTGTAGGTTATTGTTTGGAGAAACATACTTAGGTTCTTGATTATTACGTCACTGAATAATGTCTGATGTGTTGATGGACGATTTACCTAACGTTAGAATTTAATAGTGTTGATTAAAAGATGATGGCTAATTAATTTAAACTAGTAAAAAGCCCTGCTCCGCAGGGAAATTTGCTTGACGTCTTGGTTTGTTGTAACATTAAAACCTGCATGATAGTAAGATAGAATAAAAGCCAATTAAAATGCTAAAAATCCATAAACACGTGAAGAAATCATGGTTGAGCGCAATGTAGAACTTCACACTAATGCCCTGCGCATGTCCCATGTTTGATTCCCAGACCGGGGCTGGGAGTTCGTCCCGCATACATTTTTACAAATCAGTAAATTTAACGATTAACAACTTCCTTAAACAATATTTGTTGTAAACGTTTCATTTCTGCCATCAAGTATTTTGACATGATGCTCATTGTCAGTGTCGACAATTTTTACTTTAACTTTCCTTCTATATGTAGCTCTGCAAAGTTTATATATTTCGGGCTCCACACAATTAACTCTATAAGTACCATTCTATTCACCCTGTAGTTCCCCCTGATCCTCAGTTTTGTCGACATATACTTTTACACTGTATTGAGAAGTGGCACTAAAAAATACTACATAGAGTTGACCATGAGTAAAAACGGTTTTGATAACCAAATGTCTACTTTCCTATAAAACACACGGGTACCCTCATTTGAATTTAGTGTAATTTGGGGAAGAAACATGGTATCCTGTTAAAACCTTAGCGAATATAAGATTCTCTTTGAGAGGATCACCGCCTGCGTCGGTATATAACCCCCATTCCCCAATAACACCAACAAAGTACAACGGCCTCACCTTTCTGCAGTGTCATCTACAATGATCTTAATACTTATTTTAGATTTCTCGAAAATCCAACATACAGTTGACCATGTAAAAACATTGGCTACGATAGATAAAAATCAACTCTATCCAAACTTTGTCCTTGAGAATTTTTCATCGTCACAACAAAGCTTACCTTAAATTATAGTAATTATTAAGAAAACCCAAAGGTCTGGCGTCGCGAGACCCCGGGACGGCTGACTGTGACAATGTCGCCGCCCTTGCTACTGTATCTTGCTTTAATAATTTATTTTTTAATTTTAAAAAAATATTTCTCTCTTCTAATTTAAAAGAGTGTGCCGTCTTGGTGGTGAATGGCTGCCGGTGACAATGCCGCCGCTATTGCTACTGTATAATGCTTTAATAATGTATTTAAAAAAAGTTCTTAATTATAAAATTGAATTGCGTAAATTTGAATCTCAAGTCCGTATTAAACCAAGACGAAGACTGTCCACTCTTTGAAATTAGTAGAGAGGATGCTTTTTTATTTTTTGTGCTTTTTTCCAATATACCCGTTTACTTTTTGTACTTATTTAGCCCTGCTCTGCAGGGAAAGTTTGAAATCTTGGTTTGCTGTAACACATTAAAACCTGCACGATTTAAGCCATTTAAAATGTTAAAATTACACAAATACATGAAAAGAACATGGTTGAGCGCACTGGGAAACTTCTCACTAAGGCCCTGCGCGTGCCCCATGTTTGATCCGTAGATCAAGGCGCATGCAGTTTTACAAATGATTAAACTTATAGGCTAAAAACTTTCTTAAAACCATATTTGTTGTAAATTCATTTCTGTCATCAAATATTTTACCTTGATGTCCACTGCGACAATTTTTACTCTAACTTTCCTTCCAGATGTAGCTCTGCAAAGTTCCTCTAAACGGGGCTTTCTGATATAAAAAATTACTTCCCAATGAAAAGGTCGGCATAACTAATAAGATTATTTACATGAAAATGTACAACTTCTGCAGTTTCGATAACGTGTACCTCTCTCACTATCTATAGTTGCTAACTTTCCTTCCTAGCATCTCAAAAGGATTTCGCCAGCATGACCTTTATGGGCAACGTTCAACAAAGCTTATTGCCAGTCCAATGATTTCCGATTGATTGTGCCGATTCGAATACATTTCAATTCGAATAAAATAAGAAAGGAGCAATTGGCTCTCAGTTTTTATTTGCAAATATGATAGAAGCATCAGTACAACGTGATGGATAGTCTGATTCAGGGGTTATTTTTGTAGGAAGACGGGAAGATTCTTCTCAGGGAAAAAATATTTCTGGCAGGGAAAATCACAAAGGGAAGGGATTCTATTTTGCGAACAGGGATTTTAACATTTTTATGGCAGGGATTTTCAAACTTCTTGGTGTGTTTGAGGGAAAATTGTTAGGCCTGCACACAGGGATTTGTAGATTGGTTGACATTGTTTGACAGGGATTTGACCTTTTATAGGGAAATTATTTTTGCCAACGGGGATTTTGAAAATTGTTGACCTTATTTTCAGCAGGAATTTTAAAACTCGTTGAGGGCCTCCCTGCAGGGACATTTGATTTAGCACGGTAATTCAGAAATGATCTTCCAGGGAAATTTACAAAAATCCTACCCCTGGTCCGATTGGCTCTCATTCCTTGTTTATTTTTATTTGCCAATACTAAAGCATCATCAGTACCATGTAACGGTTATTTTTTCGAACATACATGCTCTTTTACTTTTTGTACTTATTTACGAAGATGCTTTTTTATTTTTTGCTTTTTTAAAATAATATGCTCTTTTACTTTCTGTACTTATTTACGCAGATGTTTTTATATTTTTTGTGCTTTTTTAGCAATATGCTCGTTTACTTTTTGCACTAATTTTTAAATATGCAGCTTTTTTATTGGCTCGTAGATTGGGCGCGAAAATTAAAAATAAAATTCAACTGAACATACATTTTAGCTCCATCTTATATTATATGGAGCTAAAATGTATGTTCATTTGAATTTTATTTTGAACTAGTAAAAGCCCTGCTCCGCAGGGAGATTTGCTTAACGTCTTGGTTTGTTGTAGCATATTAAAACCTGCGTGATAGTAGTCTAGATAGATAGCAGAAGAAAAGCCAATTAAAATGCTAAAAATCGATAAACACGTGAAAAAATCATGGTTGAGCGCACTGTGGAACTTCACACTAAGGCCTGCGAATGTCCCATGTTTGGTCCCTAGACCGCGGCTGAGAGTTGGTGCCGCATACATATTTACAAATCAGTAAATTTAACGATTAAAAACTTCCTTAAAACAATATTTATTATAAACGTTTCATTTCTGTGATCCAGGGGTCAGATTTTTGGAAATCTCCCTGGAAGATTATTTCTGAATTTTCCTGCTGGAAAAAAGGTCAACGATTTTCAAAATCCCTGTTGGAAAAAATAATTTCCCTGCAAGTCGTCAAATAAGGTCAAATAATCTAAAAATCCCTGCTTGCCTAACCAATTTCCATGAAACACGTCAAAAGATTTGAAAATTCCTGCGAAAAAAAAAAGATCAACGAATTTTAGAATCGCTGTTCGCAAAAAATAATGCCTAATATGTTTTTTTGTGTTTTTTTATTTTTTGTGCTTTTTTATTTTTTGTGCTTTTTTACAATGTTTTTTTCGTGCTTTTTTACAATATTATGTTTTTTTTGTGCTTTTTTACAATATGTTTTTTTCGTGCTTTTTTACAATATGTTTTTTTCGTGCTTTTTTACAATATGTTTTTTTTGTGCTTTTTTACAATATGTTTTTTTCGTGCTTTTTTACAATATGTTTTTTTCGTGCTTTTTTACAATGTTTTTTTTGTGCTTTTTTACAATGTTTTTTTTAATTTTTGTACTTATTTACGCAGATGTTTTATATTTTTTGCTCTTTTTTAACAATATTATGCTCTTTTATTTTTAAATTAGATGCAGCTTTCTTATTGGCTCGTAGATTTGGCGCGAAAATTCAAAATAAAATTCAACTGAACATACATTTTAGCTCCATATAATATAAGATTTTCGCGCCCAATCTATGAGCCAATAAAAAAGCTGCATCTAATTTAAAATTAGTATAAAAAGTAAAAGAGCATATTAAAAATTTAGTACAAAAAGTAAAAGAGCATTTTAAAAATTTAGTGCAAAAAGTAAAAGAGCATTTTAAAAATTTAGTACAAAAAGTAAAAGAGCATTTTAAAAATTAGTCAAAAAATAAAAGAGCATATTAAAAATAATATAAAGATATAAAATTATATATAATATAAAGACCGAGCCTGCGGTCTGGTGGTGTAGCGAATCTGTAAGGTTGCAGAAGAGCCGGCTTTCGACTCTAGCTCACCCCAAAATAATTTCAGGTCCTTTCTATCTCTCCCTATACACTATCGGTATGCAAATGAGGTTTGGAGGCGGCCCTTGACCACTCCCTTGTCTGCATATCTTCCCTCTCTATCTGTAGCTTTACATTTCATTCTCACTCTATAGCTATGCCGGGCAGCAGGTGTAGTCCAGCACTGAATGTACTCAACTACCATCGTTGAGGAATGGCTGCAAAGCCCAGTGCCCCTGCTGCTGCGGAGGTGTGAGTAGTGAGAGAGATGGATGTTGGGTTCTGGGGGATGTTGCGGCTGGATACAGGGCGCACTAACGCTCACTCAACCGAGTGAGTGGTATTACGGTTGCCTCGGCTCTACTGGACCTGTGCTTACCTGCAAACACAAGGCTTGTGCTCCTTCAGTTCGTCGTGGGATATATTCTCCTTCTGTTACCTTGCTCTCTCACCTCCTTAGATTAAGTAAATTAAGTTATATGATTGTTACAAACACAAATACACTTGCAATGTACGGATGATATGGGCTCAGCCCGAAAAGATTCCTGAATAAAGAATTAAATAAATAAAAAAATAAATAAAATATTAAAAATAAGTACAAAAAGTAAAAGAGCATATTGTAAAAAAAACAAAAAATAAAAAATCATATTCGTAAATAAATACAAAAAGTAAAATGTAGAAAAAGCGCAAACAATAAAAAAGTATCGTCGTAAATCAGTACAAACGGTAAAAGAGCATATTATGTGTTCGAAAAAATAACCATCACATTGCGTTGTACTGATGCTCCTTTATTATTGGCAAATAAAAATAAACAACGAATGAGAGCCAATCGGATCAGGGGTCGGATTTTTGTAAACCCCCCTGGAAGATCAATTCTGGATTACCGTGCTGAATCAAATGTCCCTGAAGGGACGCCCTCAACGATTTCAAAAATTCATACTGAAAATAAGGTCAACAATTTTCAAAATCCCCGTTGGCAAAAATAATTTCCCTAAAAGACGTCAAATCCCTGTCAAATAAGGTTAACCAATCTACAAATCCCTGGTTACCTAACATATTTTCCTCATTCACACCAACAAGTTCGAAAATGCCTGCCATAAAAAAGATCAAAGATTTTAAAATCCCTGTTCGCAAAATAGAATCCCTTCCCTTTGAGATTTTCCCAGCCAGAAATAATTTTTCCCTGAGAAGAATCTTCCCGTCTTCCTACAAAAATAACCCCTGAATCAGACTATCCATCATGTTGTACTGATGCTTCTATCTTATTTGCAAATAAAAAATCGGAGCCAATTGCTCCTTTCTTATTTTATTTGAATTGAAATGTATTCGAATCGGCACAATCAATCGGAAATCATAGGACTGGCAATAAGCTTTATTGAACGTTGCCCATAAAGGTCATGCTGGCGAAATTCTTTTGTGACTTTACGGAGGAAAATTAGTCAGCAACTATGGATAGTGAGAGGTAAACTTTATCCAAACTGCAGAAGTTGTACATTTTCATGTAAATAATCGTATTAGTTATGCCGATTTTTTCATTGGGAATACTCACAATTGCCGGTATCCGTAGTTGGTGATTTGTTGTAAAATGTAGGTGAGTAATTTTTTATATCAGAAAGCCCCTTTTAGACGAACTTTGCAGAGCTACATCTGGAAGGAAAGTTAGGGTAAAAATTGTCGCACTGAGCATCAAGGTAAAATATTTGATGACAGAATTGAATTTACAACAAATATGGTTTTAATGATGTTTTTAGCCTGTAAGTTTAATAATTTGTAAAAATGCATGCACCTCGATCTACGGATCAAACATGTGGCATGCGCAGTGCCTTAGTGAGAAGTTCCCCATTGCACTCTTTGCATGCATGATCTTTTCACGTGTTTATGTAATTTTAACATTTTAAATGGCTTAAATCGTGCAGGTTTTAATGTGTTACAGCAAACCAAGATTTCAAACAAATTTCCATGCGGAGCAGTGCTGTTTACTTATCTGCGTAAATAAGTACAAAAAGTAAAAGGGCATATTGTAAAAGAGCACAAAAAATAAAAAAGCATAATCTCTACTAATTTCAAAGAGTGGACAGTCTTGGTTTAATAAGGACTTGAGATTCAAATTTACGCGCGCTAAATAAATTATTACACATTAAAAATTTCTTATGTGCTTTTCTTTTCATAACTGACAGACTATTTAAGACCATTCTACTCTAATAAATTAAAAATCCTGTCTCAAGTAAATAGGGTTGAAATAAATAGTTTAAGTTTAGACACCTTGACCAAAGCCCTAAGAGCAAAATAGTATGGATCTTGATTTGGTTTACACCGGAAATAGTACGAAAATTTTATAACATTGGTCAAAAGGGATGTCACACTTAAGATTTCCTTAAGTTCCCACTTTACCGAATATTTAGAAGTTTTGATTTCGGTGAGGTTTCAGCGTATATTAAGGCGAGATAACACGTATTTTTCACGCTTGAACCACTCCATAAAACAATTTGCAAGTACCAGGCGCCGACTATTCTTTAGTTTTCATGTTGTCCATTCCATATGCCATGAAATGAAGATGACATGCTTCAATAGCCTACATATATGCCTATAATTCTACGAAGGCTGAGCCTACCTATTTTGTAGGCTAGGTTTTAAGTGTATATTCTTGCACCCTATTTTTCCTATAAGCCTCTTTAATAAAATCCTCGCACCCTATAAATAGCCTACAAATAGGCCTATATGTAGGATAGGCGAACACCTTTGGAAGAGAGAATTATTTGTTTAAATTAAAAAATGAATTATTAAAGCAAGATACAGTAACCAAGGGCGGCGACATGGTCACAGTCAGCCGTCCCGAGGTCTTGCGACATGAGACCTTTGGGCTTTCTTAATAATTACTATAATTTAACGTAAGCTTTGGTGTGACGATGAAAAATTCTCAAGGAAAAGTTTGAATACAGTTCATATTTATCTATCGAAGCTAATGTTTCTACATGGTCAACTGTATGTTGGATTTTCGAGAAATCAAAAATAAAGATTAAGATCATTGCAAATGACACTGCAGAAAGGTGAAGGAACCTACACAAGAACACAAGTAATTGTGTATTTAAAGAAGTTGTGTAATTATAGATTATAATCATGCAAAACTTTATTTCAGAATCAACCATCATTAATTTTAAAAAATTCTATCAAGAAATCATAGAATTTTAATACTAGCGGATCAAGCCGTTATACTGTTGGTGCTATTTCCGGAATAGGGGTTATCTACCGACGCAGGCTATGGCTTGGTCCGCTCAAAGAGAATCTTATATTCGCTAAGGTGTTAACAGGATACCATGTTTCTTCCCCAAATTACACTAAATTCAAATGAGGGTACCCGTTTGTTTTATAGGAAGGTAGGAATTTGGTCATCAAAACCGTTTTTACTCATGGTCAACTCTATTTAGCATATTTTAGAGTCACTTCTCATTACAGTGTAAAAGTATCTGTCGACAAAACTGAGGATCAGGGGGAACTACAGGGTGAATGGAATGGTATTTATAGTTAATTGCGTGGAGCCCGAAATATATCAACTTTGCAGAGCTACATATAGAAGGAAAGTTAAAGTAAAAATTGTCGACACTGAGCATATACTTGACAGAAATGAAACATTTACAACAAATATTGTTTTAAGGAGCTTTTAATCGTTAAATCTGATTTGTAAACATGTTTGCGAGACCAACTCCCAGCCGCGGTCTAGAGATCAAACATGGGACGTGCGCAGGGCCTTAGTGTGAAGTTCCACGGTGCGCTCAGCCATGATTTTTTTACGTGTTTATCGATTTTTAGCATTTTTATTGGCTTTTATTTTACCTATCGAGACTATTATCATGCAGGTTTTAATGTTACAACAAACCAAGACGAGCAAATCCTGCGGAGCAGGGCTTTTTACTAGTTATAATATAAGATTCGAAGATGCAAGATAGTAGCTTGTTGGTAACTTGTGTTTTCCTGTTCTCTATTTTTTTACTCTTTTTCGTATTTGTATTCTGAAATGGCATTATTTTTTATTGACAGAATTAAGTTCAACACTTGGTTACTACAACTTAAGCCTGTGAAGTCAACAAAAAGGAAATGTCAAAAAAACAAATATTATAATACTTTGAGTTTTATTATAAAGAATTTTTTTGCATAAATGAAAAAAAATGATACGCTATGCTTCGACATGGTATGTGCATAAGAACGACAACCATCACCACTACGACTATATACTACTACTACGACGATGAAGCTTTTAGTAAGAAGGATTACCCGGCTGTAGTAACGTAACAGCCTATCTTTGCAGTGAAACTGACCTTTCACTGAAAAAAAATGGGAAGGGATCACACAGGAAAATTTCGAGCGCAATGTCGCAAATGTCCAGCTGGAAATTGCGATGATTACGAAGGAAATGATGCTGCCTTTGAAAACAAGCTAGTATTCCTTCGTTATTGCTTAACCTGTGAGCATGTTCCCGGGGATCATGTTGTAGAAGAACGTGGAGATGCAGACCATGCTATTAGACCGGTCACTCCACAACCAGGTATTTGCTTACCTGAATTAAAAAGTTTATATAATTTATTGTAAGGAAAAATCATCGCTACGCGATAATTTGAGACTTCGTGTAGGGTGGCGTCAGCCGCGGCCGTCAAAGTAAGAAAAATTTTAGTTTTTTTTCGAAATTTCAGGATTGTTTTCGAAAAAACTATCGGGCCGATTTCAACCAAATAGACTAACCATTACGTTTTACATAAACAATATTCGCAAAAAGTTTCATTGAAATCGATTCAGTAGTTTTAGAGATAACAGTCATTTATCATAAAGTCCAAAATTTCAAGATTTTGTTTTGAAAAAACTATCCGACCGATTTCAACGTCATATACAGTAGCCATTACTATTTACATAAGCAATATTCACAAAAAGTTTCATTGAAATCGATTCAGTATTTTTAGAGATAACAGTCGTTTGACATAAAGTCCAAAATTTCAAGAATTTTTTTCTAAAAAACTATCGCGCCGATTTCAACCAAATACGAACTCAGCCTTACTTTTGATACAAGTAAAAAATACCCATAAAAAATTTCATTGAAATCGGTTCAGTAGTTTTTGCGTAATCGTGAGGAGGGACACACGGACGTACGGACAAGGCTATTTTACTAGAGGGCTGACGCCACCCTAAAAATTGGGACTACCAAATTTTCCATGATTGCAAGAGTAAACTGTACAAAAACTTTTGGGATGGAAAAATATGCCCGATATAATGAAAATTACGTTATAAAACCTTCTGTTGTAACGAGATTTACTTGCATATGTTACATACACAGATGTTGCAAATACAATGAAGAGAAAGTCCAATAATAGTCCGGCGGACTCTGACAATGACTCCTGCGTTGATGTATCTGAAAGCCCTGTGAAGAAGAAAAATCGTAGCCAAAATTTGTCCAAGAAAGGCCCAAAGAAGGGACCTAAAAGAAAGGATGATCAGGTAAATATGGCTATTGGTTCTTATTAGACAATTCTTTATATTTAATTATATAGTCAGAGTCAGAGACAGACCTGCGTTCGGGTCAAGTATTTTGAGGACCAGAACTTGAACTTGACCTGCGCTTGAACTTATAAGTAGATATTTGTCTGTACCCGAATTTGGCGTTTCGGGTCCCAGGAATTACTTGTCATACCAAGTCATATCTTGCAAGTAATCTTTCCTAAACCCGAACTTGATCTGATACTATCCAGGTAGTTGGACAGAATTGTATTTGGCTACTAGTTTCTGTCGGTGCAAGTATTAGGAACAACCGCACTTGCAAGACTTCCAAGGCTAAAATATTGTATTTCATCCTTCAGCATATCTTTACAATCCTTAAAATAAAATTTTGCCTATGTTTCTATAATTTTTATAATTTTTATAATGGGAACATTTTGATGCTAATCGAAAATTCACTTACATCAATCCCCTCACCGTAGAAATTGCAGTCAGTACAGTAAATACACTTTTTGAGACAATATTCGTGATTATTACCCAGCTAGCACTGGAAGGAAGAACATAATGATTTCAGAATGACTTCAGTGGCACAGTAACGTACTATTCATAATGATAACAGCACTTTCTCAATATGAAATCAAAAAGATATAATTATGACCCTGGAATGTCCACTTATTCGGTACATTAAGCTGTCGTAATGACATCAGAGATATTTCGTGCGTGCGGGGCAATATGACCAGATTATGAGGCAACAGTGCTTCCCTCTAACAGTAACGAAATAATTTATTCTAAAGTGCTACCACAACCTCGGGCATATACAAAATCTAATCGCAATTAGATAATACAAACTCTACATGCAACTATAAGTAATTATATGAAATAAAAGTAAAGCCACAGTAAATGTAATGATTATAGGAAATAAACATGTTTTTATTAAATATTTACAATAAAACACACTATTTAGTACATCTGCAATACAATTACCTTCCACAATAAATGTCACAAGTATAAAGCATTCTTATTTTATACTATAAAAAGAACACCCACGACAAAATATTATAGCTGTATAACTATATATTGACATTGCGAGGCTTGATTAATATAGAGAAAACACATGCATTTTTTTTAAATGTACTTTACAGATAAAAACTTTAAACAAAATATTATGTGCTGAATGCTCTCATTCGGCATGTAGATATGTATACATTATATGTATTTGTATATGTTTACCGCACTGCACTTCACTAATTATTACAGTCCAAAATACTGTCTAAAAACCCAGAAAACACTGAGTTCGCGGGGTTATTAAATTCTACTACTTCGTTAAAAATGTGGTAAAATAAAATGACACATTGTAATAATTTATTTCACGTTTAAAAATTAATTCTTTTAGGTAAATTGGGAATGATGAAAGCACGACACTAATAAACCAACTTGAAATTGGTTAACCGTTTATGCTTGCACTGGTCTCGCGCCCTCCCAATAAGCCTACACCAAAAGTCATTTCATAATTTTTACGGAAAATGACAAGATTATGAGCGCAGTTCAATTTGATCCTGACATACTGAAATCATTATGAAGAACCTCAGGATCTGTAATATTTTATGCGCCATTTCAGAACCGTGTCAGAAATGTTTCATTGTTAAGATAACTAATGGAAGTCATAATCTCCTCATGAAGAAGACATGAACTGGTAATGAATTTCGAGCATTAATTATGATATCATTACGATGTTCAGTGCTAGCTGGGTATATACATTAGTTATTAGAGCGGAATGACTTATTGAGGCATTTTGTGGAATTTTGTGCTCCAATTCGAAACGGTTTCAATTAACTTGATAAGCATTTTCAAAATTGTCAATTTTTGCAGAGCAAGCACTTGTAATTGCAATTGAATTTCTTTCAATTTCAGTTGTGCTTAACCGGTAATTGCAAGTATTTAATGCTTTTGTAATTGCAATTTAAGTACACAGAAATTGTACTTGCACCGACTATTGCAATTCCCTGTTGTTGTACTTACAAGTTCAATTAGTAATTGTGGTTAACTTTCAATTGACAAGAAACACTAATTGGCTACCCAGGTAGTTTTGCAGAATTTTATTTGGGAAAAAAAGAATTTGGTAATTTGGACTATCCAGGTAGTTGTAATGTCTATGTACGCTTGCATTTCGTATTTTATATACATAGCCACAATTCATCTGAGAAAAAATATATTGGCACCCCTTACTTCACAGCATCAGTTTTCTAGCTTGAAATCTGAGTAAAATATTTAAAAATCCAAAATAGCAGCACCCGCATATTCTGGAATCTTCCTCCCACAAAAAATGGTTTGAAATTAAAAGCAATTTCTGTTTACTTTTTACTATCTTACGCATTTTCCTTCATCTATCTATAGAGATTGAAGATGCTAAGGGAAATGGATGAACCTACATATTCACCTGATGTTGTTGAAGGTCTTACTGCCGACTTAAATGCACTAACGGATATCTGGGAAGACCTTGTAAGGGAGACAGCAAAACATTATGAAGGTTATGTACTTGGAAACACCACAGAGTACAATATAGTTGGAAATGTCATCTTCAACTTGTATCCAATTATTGCTGACATCAAGCCCGTTTCAAATTCAAATTCTAAAAAACAGTCCTCCTCAGCCAAAAAGAACCAGTCGGAGCGTCCAGCATGGGTAAGAAAGTTAACTTTCGCTATGTAACACAATGTTGAAGTCATAATGGTGACACGGAGCTAGTGTTTCTGAACGGTACCAAAACATGGACTCGACCCGACTCGTTTTCCCGAACCGAAAAAAATCTCAATTCTGTTCCCAAAACCGGAACCGATATTTTCGAGTCCGGGACATTTTTGACTTCCCGGAACCGATCCGGAAAATAAAAGCGGTTCCCGAACCGGTTCCGGTTCCTTTCCGAACCGACAGAAAATGTGTATGATTCATTTTCATGGAAGTCAAAATTGTGTAGCCTTTTCAAATAATAGTTGACAAATGCTGACCAAATGCAAATTTCGCGTTTTCATCCAAAACGGCAGCTTTAAAAAACCCTTCCCGAAAACTTGCGGTTTTTATTTTTGTACCCGTAACCGGACCGAAATTTGACGGTTCATAAACCGATGAGCCGAAACCGAACCGACATGTAACGGTTCTTTAAAACGTTGACCCGAAACCGTACCGGAACCGAAACCGAACCGGAACCTCGGGAATCCCCGATACCGAACAGAAACACTACATGGAGCTAGAGCATCAAAGTCAATTCGATTCTGAAAATTTAGGAGCCTGTCAAAAGTCTGTTTCTTAGCGTTTTAAATAAAATATTTGAGCGAACATTTCGATTTCTCTCATCAAAATATTTTTTAAATGAATAAACTCGAAATTTGGGGCACTGAGATTTTAAATACAAATTACATACTTTACAAACTATGAACGCTGTTCCATTTCTGTAATGACTAAGTGTGAAAGATTTTATGTACTTTATTGTACTCACTGTACTGAATGAGTTCAAAAATATTTTGAATAAATTACATTCTGTTAAATGTACAATTTACAGAACAATTAAGTAAACAAAACGCTCTCATACTTTCAGCCTTTAAAAATACTAATTGTAAGTGCAACATATTCTTCTACTTAAGTAATTATTTTAAAATGAGAACAAAATACGTGCAGAATGGATGAAAACTTTAAAATACTTCAGGTTCTCAAAATGCGATTTTCAAAAATGTACTGGGTTTCAAAATACTGTATAGCTCTAAATATTGCATGTGACTAACACGTAATTACATATATGTTAATAAATTAGATGTATTAGGAAATGGGTAAGCGAGACGTTTTGAAAAAGGAGTATCTGGCAGGCCTCTAAAATAAACTCCACCTCATGTCATTTACCGAAAAAAAAATTCAGGGGCTATTTCTAAAATTAATTACAGTATGAATATTGTTTTTCAGTCCTACTTCTGCAAATGCTTAAGTGACTTTAACCGCAAGGACCGAAGAATGAAGAGAAATTGTTCAATTGCTTCTATAATATCTGGGAGATCTATCCAAACCGAACTCACGCCCTTGGAACCTGTACTACCTGAAGGGTATGTATAAGAAATTACAAGCATTGAACCAGCAAAATTGATTTTACAAAAAATATGGCATACATGTCATCGGTGAAGAGGAAATCTGGTCTGATGGTTTTTCTATTAAAAGTAAAATGGTATACATAATTACATGTAGCTTCATCTGTACAAATGGTAGTTCGTACATTTACCCAGAGATGTCCAAATGAAATTGCCTTCCTTCAAACCTTCGAAGGCAATTTTTTGAAAAAACGCATTCCTTCATCCTTCTATTAAAGGAAGCCTTCAAAATGTTTTGCCTTCCTTCAGCCCTATTTTACTTATTAATTTAATGCCTCTAGCCTTCAGCCTTCAAACAAAATCAGCCTTCCTTCCTATTCAGCCTTCATAACACAAAATACCATAGCAATACATTTAAACAACCCTTTTGCAGGTAAAACACCTGAAATTCAGGGATACAATTCACTCAATTGAGTTCGTTTATTAGAATCAGAAACAATGAAGTCGCATCGTGTATTTGTAGTGTTTTTAGTACACTCTCATTGTTGCATCTCTAAGGTATCTCATTCCATGCGCGAAGCCTTCTAAGTAGCAGAGGGTTACTTTACATATTTCCTTCCTTCGCCTTCAGTTTTCTGTTAATAACAGGAGGGCTTTCTTCAGCCTTGCCGCCTTCCCTTCCCAACTCTCTGGAAAATGGATATTCCGCCTTCAATGAAGCCTTCATTGAAGGCTAGCCTTCGAAGGCTGGACATGTCTGCATTTGCCTGCATGTGTTTTTGTCTCAGTGTTTTTTTATTTTACTTTTAAGACAAATGTTAAGTTAACCATTTGGCTTCTAGACTGTTTTGCCTCCTCACTGATGATATTCTTTACGCAATTTTTTATTATGTGTAAAAGTACATACAAGAGAATACTTTTTTATTTCTTCACTGCATTTAAGTACTCTTTACAAAAACATTATTTTTGTGTAGGTATCCTTTCAACCAAAAAGAGGCAAAAGGGTTTAAATCATTTTTCTTAAAAGCATTAGGTTCTATAAGTACATAAATATATATATTCTATATATCTACACTTACATGCAGGTGTTCATGCAAATGTACCGTCTTGCTTTTAGTGAAATTTCGTGTAGACTATTTTCTCTTTCAGCACAGACAAGCCTTGCACAATAATAGTTATTATGGTGTGAACATACTAACGATTTTCATCAGATGATAGTAAATATCCACATGTACTATCATTTTTGAGTACATGTAACCGAACGGCATTGGAAGTTTTGTTCTGATTTGGTCAGTTTCGGAACTTTCTTGTCAAAATCGGCAGACAGGGTGTTCGGAAAAAACTCCACTGGGGATTTTTACGCCGAGATTTGTACGCCGCGAAAACTCCGAGTTTACGTCCAGGTGGAAATTCTTACGCGGAGAAAATTCCGCCGTAAATATTTACACCACGTGAGAGAAAGTTACGCTGAGAAAATTCCTGCGGAGATTATTATGCTGCATTTTAAGCTACATCCGGAAAAATCAATTTAATTGTCAAGGTTAATATTTTCAGTAGAATATTGTGAGACACTGCCAGTACAAATTTTTCTAGCCAAATCTGAAATTCCAAGTGAGAGAAAATTCCGCAGGTGATTTTGACGCGGAGTAATTATTCTCTATTACACATGAATTTTATTCTTATACAGATGTTTTTTCAAAACAGTAGTCATAAAATGCACTTGGTAACATACAACCAAACGCATGATGACAGCATCCATAAAGCACTAGAGGACGGCATTGTGAATTATGCTGCTGGGAAGAGTGACAAAGAATTTTAATTACTAAGAATCTGCTATGCGGGTTTCATGCATTTGTCAGCGTTGTACCGTCTTTATTGATTTGATTTAATCAATGACAATAAGTATAGAAAGTAACGAGTCGATAAATGCAGTCCTGGGCTGAAATTTAATTTTTTGAAGTTACCTCATCTTTGACGTTCTCATCTTCATGATATGTATTTATAGTGGTACCAAATCATTGTGGTTGGCTTTTATGAATTTAAACAATTCGCTGGCAACATTTGTACTGGCAGTGTCTCATAATATTCCACTGAAAATATTAACCTTGGCAGTTAAATTGTTCTTTCGGATGTAATTTAAAATGCAGCGTAATAATCTCCGCAGGAATCTTCTCCGCTTTTTCTCTCACGCGGCTTAAAAATCTCCGATGGAGTTTTCCCTGCGTAAATAACTCCGCGTAAAAATCCCCAGCAGAGTTTTCTCTTAACTCCGCAGACAGACATCGAATAAAATTTTACCTACAATTTATGAATTGCAATTTGCATGTATGTATATAACAATTACACATATAATTGGTTTTATAAATTACAGGAAACGAAGACAAGACCCTGGAGTCCTGGATTTTTCAAATTTAAAAACCAAGATGGGCGAGATAAATAATCTGTACGCTGCAGAAGTGAAGGATTACAAATCCCTGGGGAGATTAATTCAAGAAACGTTTCCCCACCGCAGTAAACTAATCGCAGGGGGATCAGTAGCTTCCACTATGTTGCAAAAGAATTACCAGGCATTGAAAGACCTGAAGCTGGTAGCCATTTAGTCATTATTCATGAAATACGCGCAAATTTTCACACTTCAGACGCTCCGAAATGTACACTTTATCGTCGGGCTATAGATAAGTTTGAACGTACAGGAAAGTCTCGTTATAACGGAATTCATATTATACCAGACACATGTCCATCACCCCCAAAGGTTTTTATACGAAACAGTGTAAGTATATATTGCAATGCCTATCGATGTTTATACTGAACAAAAAAGAGGCTCCCTTGGGATTCTGTTATAAAGAGATTTTACTGTAGTTGGAATTTTTGTTCACATTTCCACTTCTGAAATAAACAATTCGCCTCTGCAAGCATATATCTTGCAGAGACACCTAGCAGAGGCTCGATTTTGCTTGCAGAGGCGGAGTAGGATCTGCTTTACCTATCTTTCATATTGCACTTCTGCAAGCTAAAATTTGTTGTCAGCAAGCTGTCTTTTTAATTTCTGCTGGCAGCAAAGATAGACCCCTTGCCTATATCTAGGCCCTTTTATAGGCAAACATTCTAGTAAGGAAGGAAAAAACAAGAAGCTGGGCTACGATATACATGGTAGTAAGCAAGGATATAAGAAAGGTTCCATGGGATTTATATGCAAATAAAATATTATAGGAAGTTTAAGGAATAAATACATGCACATAAGAATTTTAGGCTAGGGGCTTCATAAATAAATATAATATGAAGGGCGTAGGTATGCTAGTGATACCGAGTAGGAGTATAGGCATGCAACTTATGCATATAAATTCGAAGAGGAATGTATAAGTTTGCATTGGGAATTCCCTACCTTTTGCACTACAACTATGGATGTGAAAATGTTTAAAAGTAAAGCAAGGTATATAGCACCATTGTTAAGGCATCTGGACGACAAGGATGTAATAAAATTTGAGGGTGGAACAGACCAACTGACAAATATACAATATTATTAAGTACAAGATATTTCGACATACACACCGTTTCGGTTTTCCGCAGGGGCTTGAAGGGTGTAATATAGGGAAGCTAGAGAAGGTATGTACAGACCTATCTCCCTCTTTCCTATATTGCAGGAAAGAACGTTGTGTTACATAAGATTTAATGAAGGAGTTTGGTTGCCTAAAAATTTAATTTCCTTAAAAGAGGAAGATAACTTGACGATGCTAATAATTATAGGCATATAAGGAGTCGCTTTATGTTAGTTTAATTGTAGGAAGGAAATAAGTTAGGTGAATTAAACGGCCCATCTTTGGCTGGCAGAGCAAAGTAGAAGCAAGTTCTACTCTACTTCTGCAACCAAAATCGACACTCTGAAAGTCGCCTATGCAAGTAAAATACTTGCAGAGGCTGCCAATGCTGCAGATTGTTGAAATTAAACAAAGCCTCGAAAGTGCAATAGTGAATATCGGTAAGCAGGACTTCTGATCAGGATATGGGATCGGGACGGTATAGTTTCGAGGCTAAAGTTTTGTCTCTATGTTATTTCGGGAAATTTGGAAACACCGAATTTTGGGCTGGCAAGGAATTTTCTGTGAGACAAAACACTTGTCTCCAGCCGGCCCTACTGTGAAGCAATAAATTGTTTGCGCTTGTAGCTGAAAAACCATTCGAACTAAACGTGCATTCGGAAAAGTAAATTAACTTGCAGTGTTTGTTCAGCCACCAGCGCCAGCAGGCTAGAAAATGTTTAGCTTGCTGAAGTGCAATGTAAACATAGCATTACTGTGCTAATACCCAATTAGACTTGCTGCAAGCTCAGCAGTTTTAAATATTTTTACAAGGGCCGGATCAGCCATAAAAATGGTAATCAAAAATTCTCTCCTTCCTCCTGAGTTTTCTCAGTTTTAATCCCGAGTGTTTGAAAAGTAACCACGTTAAAAACCACTTTCTAAAAAATTCCAAAACATTTGATATTTGTGACTCGTTATTTGTTTTCAAATTTCTGGAATATAATTTGCTACGAAATGGGGATTCAAGTATTACGTGTTGCTCTCTTTCTAGTTTCAGATCGAAGCAAGACAACTTTACTCAAAAGTTCAGCTAGAATGCATGTTTCGGAATTGTAATTCCTTTTTGCAAGCACTGAAGCTGGTCAACCCTGGCAAGGTAACTTACAAACTCATTACAGTCGACTCCAGCTATAAAGACTCACAAAACTTCCTCTATAGCAACACAGAATCTCCCCACCGTAAATATTCAGTGATGAATCACCCCTTGTAGCGTTTCCCTTATAACGTCAGAAACATTGGTGCCCTTGGGGTGTAGTTATACTGATAGAGAGTCGACTGTAGTTAATAATCGCTAGTTTATAGCCCGAAATAGTTTTCGGTTATGTTGTCTTTTGTTTGTATATGTATTCCAATTTACTAGAATGTTGAATTTTGCTTTGTGACTCAATATCTTTAGTTAACGCAAAGCATTATTGTCTTTTTTAGAGCGTAAAGGATGCATTCGACGACTTTTTTCTGATCATGCATTCCAAAGAAAATTTCCTGAAAATTTTTGAAGTGAGTTTTAATATTGATTTAAATATTGCACTTAATAATTATCACAAATACATACGGAATTCTGCCCTAACCAAATTAAAAAAGACTGCAAGGCTCAACATGAGACATTATGCAAGGTTTAAATAATTATTGTTGTTCCTGATGGAGATTTGTTTCCTTGAAGGTTTGTCAGTAATCTTTACTACCACTGAATTACTAAGCTGTAATCATGTCACATAATTTAAGAAGGTATATTTTTGAACAGAATTTTATTCTACACTGGAATAAATTATTTCAGACCAATCGGACAAAAATAAGTAGTAAGGACCACGCAACAACTAAAACCGAAAAAGTAAATTCATGGAGACGACAGGCCAACATTACAAACTTCGTCCAGTATTCGCAGTTGATATAACCGCAGTCAAAGGTGGGCCCCTATCCCCGATCTAGGATAGAGTATAGGCCCAGATCTGGGGTGCAAACTAAAAATGAGAAATATAGGCACGGATATAGGCTAGGGCTCAAAATAAATATAGGCTAGGATGAAAATCTAGGTAGGGTCTCCAAATTGCTGCCCGGGGTTAGGAAATACAGGATAGGCTTCCTGAAACTACCCACGCCTAGAACGCATACAGGTAAGCCGGTGTGTAAATATGTTCCGCTCGTAATAGTTATGTATCATGTGTACTTTGTTACTACACGGGTAGTACATATACACATTGAAAAGTATTTAACAAATTTCTGAGTGTATATTACAAATTAGTATAAATATTGTTCTTTCTGCCTTTTCATTGCTTGGAGCTGATTTCATAATTCCAGGTGAAGTTTTTAAAAATAAATAATCAATGTAAAAATCTGGAAAACATCGGGCCTTTTGCACAAATGATCTTTCGGTCTATTGATTTTTGTATTTAAAAAGTTTTGCAATTCTCAATAAACTGGACGTTGGCGTCAAAAATGCTTAAGTAGGCTACATCACACTGACTTAATCGAACTAGGAAAAGAAAAAGCGTGTGATTTGGGAGCCATACATTAAAATTTAATTTAAGTCTTAAATTACACCCAATCGCTTAGGACCTCGGATATGAGACGCATATTGCCGATATTGTCAATGTAACAAAAAACAACTTTATGCAGAATTATCGTGAAAATCATATGCAGTCCAAAGACCATATAATGCACTTTGGTGTCGATTTTAGGGAAAGAAGTTCAAATTTCAGTAACAAAATAGCTAAATTCCGGTATGTTAAATGTTTTCGTTCAAGTGTAAAATAGGCCTATATTTCTCTTGGTTTGTTTTGAAGCGGCATGGCGATTTCCACATGTCCTTACATTCATGTGTGTAAGCGTATAAAATTATCTACGGGTGTAGGGGAAAGTATTGTTTCTTCTAGGCTAGGGCAATTTCTAGGCAGGCGGTCCCTTACGCTAATAACCTATATATGATTATAGGCAGACACTTGTCGCCACTAGCCATGAGAGATAGGGGCATAAATTGAAATTCTGGGCCTATAAGAGGGCCTCAGAAGATTTTAATATTATAGGCAGGATATAGGTAACGAAAAGACCCACCTTTGACCGCAGGAGCTTCTCATATCCAACACAGGGCTATTTCTTATGTCTTCCACCACCTGATTTATCGCATTTGCTAGTCAATTATTTCGGCGTCACGGTGGGTAAATATTCGAAGCAGAAGCTCCTAGACTTTGCATTTAAGTTTGCTCCTAAGTTCTCATACGGATTTAATTACGGACCATTTTTAGGGCTTTCTGAATCCACAAGAAGACATTTCTGTCGTCTTGTAGACGTTCGTGAAAAAAATTGTGACTTTCTGTGCCCATAATCGAAGAAATTTCACAAACCATATCATATACTTACTTATTCAATGGAGTTGAGCACGGTGCATGCTGCGGGATTTGGATTAATTGTTGCGTGGTCATCTTAATATTATAAAATGACCGTGATGGCACGAACAAACAGAATTTTAAAACTTCGCTCTCTCTCCTTAAGGCCCTTTAGATGTTCGCAAGTAAATTACCATAAAGGCTTTAAGCTTACTTGTATACCAAAGCATTATACAGTAGCAAGGGCGGGGAAATTGTCACAGGCTCCATTTATAAAAACATAAGCAGTGACTACCCATTTATATTAAAAAGAAGACAGTTGCCTACTAGAGTATTATTTGCAAAGACAGTGAAAAAATGTCAGGGGCAAAGTTTTGGTAAAGCTGGCATTTATTTTCACATGACCAACTGTATGTTTCTTTTTCGAGGGGTAAGTCTAAAGAAAATATCAAAGTCGTTGTAATTGATACTGCCGAACAAGGTGAAATAATGGGCAAAGGTGAATTTACAAGTAATTGTGCTTATAGAAGATGTTTTGTAATTTGTTGGATTTTTAATTACTATCTATAATTTATTGGAGTAGTTAAAAAAGCTTTACTAAGGCTATTGGCTAATCCCTCCTAAACGCGCTGTCCAGGTTCACGAGTACAAATTGCAAATTGTGTATTTAAAGAAGATACGAAATTGCATTTCAGAAGCAAAGGCCGTTATTTAAATATTCAATTTGAAACAAAACATTTTGGCAATAGAATTTCAATACTGGTGGATCAAGCCACTAGACTGCGTCGGTGCTGTTATAGGGAAATTGGGGTTATCCACCAACGCAGGCGGTGGATTGATCCGCTTTCTGATAACATAATTTGACGATGATGACAATTGAATCTTACTCTCCTCTTTAAGGATAAAACGTCTACATATTGGTTTTCGATCGAGAGTACCAATCTCCTTAAAGGCTAACTACCCAGTTTATTTGCGGTTTGTAATATGCATGTATTTACAATTGGCGTGCATTTTCCATTGGCGAAGCTGAAGTGTGTTTATGCATCTCATTATCGGCACCATTTTGTCTAAAATATTTTAATACTAGCCGATTACGCCATTTTCCCTTTCACGGTGTCGTACGTTAATATTTACATATATACACATCTACTAGCACTGCACAGTCAGCTATTTCTGAATCATGTGCTATGCGAAAACCATGAAGCCAGCAATAGCTGGTTGTGCAGTAATATTAACATATGAAATTATTGAATGATTGGTCCATAATAATTTTTTCCCGTGTAGAATAAAATTTTTATACCTTGCTTCATTTTATGGTACGATTAGATTATGAAAATCCAGTGATAGTAATGATATTGACAATGAGGCGTAATTGAATCTAATCCATGATTTTTTATTTGCACTTGAACTTGGTATGGGTGATGAGTGAAATTTGGCATTCCTTGTATAAATTTCAATTATTTCCTCTAGATGAAGGAAGAATACACCAGCGTGACCCCGCCAAGTCCTACGGCCGCACCAACATTGAAAGCATTCTATTCAAATGACACAATTCGTGTAACCTTATTTATTGGGGAATTCTCTTTAAATGAATGCCAGTCACTAGCAAAAGGATTGCTAAATTTAATACTGGCGGTACATTTATTCCGAAAGGAAGTTCCCCTTAAACTGGGTAACGCGTATGTCGTTCTCGAGAGTTTTGCGTTAGGATTTGAGGCAAAGGAATTTGAGAGGGATCAAGAAAACTACTACCGGGCGATGCTTGAAATTCTACCACCTCGGACCGAGTATTTACTTATAAAATCTAATCCTAATGGGGATATCCTAACTTCGATGAAGAGTCAAAATAATCTAGACGTATTTTCGATATGAATGTTCAACCTGTAGTTTCACTCATAGATGCACACCCTCATGAGGGATGAGGGCAACGCTCACGCTCACTCTCATGAGGACTACGATGTAATCACTATATGAGGGTGAGCGCTTGCAAATTTTTGATGCTCTCATTGAAATGAGCGTGAGGGCAGTAGGTACTCATATTGTAATCACGAAGTGAGGGTGAGGAGGATTTATCGCACTCTCGATACGGTAGAAAATAAAATACATAAGCAAATAAATATATAGAATAATGCAATCTTGCTTTGTGGTTATAATTATCTATGCATGTTTTTGCTTCGATATAAGTAAAATACCAGCTGAATATTATTATCAGTGTGCATTTAAATTCAGTTCTACGAGTGGCATGTAGAAGAATTATCATGTTATTTTAATAAAACTAGATTTCGTCTTTGAAAATAAGTGATTCAATGCAAAAAGATAACGCAACAGTTTCGCTAAAAACATTAAAACAAACAGGTTTCACTTAAAACGGCTTAAACCCTGTTTTTACGAAGTAAACAAGTTAAATCCAAACGTATTATGGAAAGATTCAATCTCCAGCTTGCACGTCTTTACAAAAATCAGCTCACATTACATCCAGAAGATGTACGAATGAGTAATAATGGGCTAGATGTATTTGTAAATTCCGAACGTAATACTGAATGCTACACAGAAAGTTCATTAAATAACTGGGAGTTAAGTTTAAAAATCGAAACACCCAACAAAGCGTCCATTCTTCCAAATCCCAGCCGAAATTCAAAACAATTATCAATATGAAGGATAATTTATGCTACAGTAAAAGAATAGTAATAGAATAGTAATAATGATGTATACATAATATCGAATTTCTCAATTATTCAATTAACGTGCATTAAAATTCCCGTTTTCCGTAATACAAATATTCTATTACAACAACAGTAATATTCAATGTATGCATTTTTATGTCGGATTTTATATGTATTCATATGCTGACTGATGAAAGCCTAGTATTAAAAGTTGAAATTTATAAATGTAAACGGATGATTTCAAAACAATAGTATACAATTGAACTATATAGCCAAACTCAATGTAAACGTAAACTAATTGAGCGCACTCATGAGCACGAGGGTGAGCGCATAAATTATTTTTGGTGCGCTCATGAGCGTGAGGGCGATTACAATATGTATACAAATTGTGAGGCAGCGTGAGGGCGAGCGAGCGGTGCTTCACGGACAATGAGCGTGAGGTGAGGGTGAGCGAAAATAAAATGTGCATCTATGGTTTCACTATAAAAATGGTTTACACCAATTGAATTTTGAAAGCAAATTGGTACAAGCGTGACTCATTGTGCTGCGCCAAGTATTTCAAAAGAGCCGACAGTGAACATGACTTGATCATGAAATACGAAGTACTTTTTCTTTTGTTATTAGTTCATAAATTTTTAGTTCAAGTAATATCTGATTGGTTATACTTCAGTTTTTCAAGTAATTCTTGGATTACTTAACCATGCTCAAATTAGTGCCCCTCATGGGTACAGGATTTACCCGGGTATTTGGGTACAGGTTCAGGTACTTATCAGGTACATACTTTTTGTACCCATCCAATTTGGGTACAGGTTCAGGTTCAGTCGTTAGATACCTGAAAATTCAGGTTCAGGTGCAGGTATGCGTACAGGTATAAAAACCAATCTTTTGGGTATAAACTCATCAGGTTGGGGTACGCACTGGGTAAATACCTGAACCTGAATGTAAAATACCTGAGCTTTCAGGCATTTCTCAGTCAATAATAATTTCCAAGTAACGCCTGCAAAGGTGTTGTTGAGCTTTAAAAACTCATCCGAATTTTTGACCTTGAATCATGTTACATTACAATTTATAATTATGTATAAGCTCAGTAATGAAAACTAGTTCCAGCATATATGAACACGTGTCTAGTTACACAGTATTAGCTTGAATGACCAGAGATTTTTTAGCAGTTCCTGGAACTGGAGTACAGATACAGTAGAGCGATCCTTATCCTATGACCCAGATCTTCTGACGCATAAGCGCTTATATGTATAAGAGTGGAGATACGATAGGAAATGTTATTGCATCAAGGCTTGGCTGAAGTTAAAATCTGGGGAGTTTGAATCTAAAAAATCTTTCCATTGAGAAAGCAATTGCAGGTTGCAAAACAAATTCTTAATCGTTTAATTTCTCGGAACTATTGAACGTTTAGAAAATATTAAACTGCATTTGTATTATTGCATTGAACTTATTCATATCGTAGATTTTGCTGTCTTTTATCTTTTCAGTCTTTATGTAATCATTTAGAACTACTGATAATTCCAGTACTTAGTCATGCTTTCGAAGATTAAAAATATAAATAAATCTAATATGATAAATATATTTATTAAGTCAAAATGTCTTGGTCGCAGATATTTCAATTTTTTATTTCGTGTAATATCTTTGGTAATCCTTTAAAATAGTACAAACGAAAATACCCGGGTAGGATCAGGTACTTTTGAAATATACCCGGGTACAAGTACGTTTTGTGTACATGTACTTTTCAGGTACAGATACTCCTGATTTAGTTTGAGTACAGGTACAGGTTCAGAAAAATTGAACCCAGGTATTCACGTACAGGTACGGGTATAGGTTCAAAAAATCCATGTACCCATTATTCAGGTATAGGTACCGGTCCAGGTACAACATTTTTGTACCCATGCGGGGCACTAGTTCAGAAACGTGTGTTTTTGGTACTTTCAAGTAAATGGGTCCCGACATAAATTATACGAAAAATTAAATTCAAATGGAGGAAAATATTTCAATGAGATGTATTGTACGTGCTCTAAAATTGGTTGTACACACCTCCGCTCCAACTATCTTGTCGAGTTGGGGGCAACACGCACAAGTTGCGGATGCTTCAATAGGGGGCGTGGCTCAGTGGTTAGAGCTGCGAATAGCTCAGAGTAGTCGAACTATCGAATCCCCACAGGCTAATATTATTTTAGCAACAATTTAACGTCAAAATAAAGCAAAAAATTTTGTAAAATATATTTTGCTTCTGTTCCGCAACAAAAATTTTATAAATAAAATCAGGCAAAAAAGTTATTTACATTTTAAATCAATTAACGCATTTTGCGTGTGTAACTATAGTTCTCTAGAATCAACTTTTTATCAAAATGCCATTGAGAATTATTTTTATTCAATTGTGAAAAGATTGGAGTCTCGGGAAGTATAATTTCGGAAGCATGATTCGAAATACACCCATTCTACTTTTACTTGCGCAGAGCACCAGTTACTCATACATAAAAAACTCGCATGTAGATCATTTTGCTTTTACACAAGTTTTTATGTGGTAGAAATGGTGTAGATCAATTTGTTTTTAATATAAAATGCGCCTAGATCAATTTGACTCTTCATCAAAGATGTACTCAATTGTCCAAAAATATAGCCAATGCACAGATGCAATTAAGTGGCCTGTAAAATAACTAACTTCGTTTTGGGAGAATTAGTGTTTAGGGGAAAGAATTTTATACACGGGATAATCAAAAAGTGATTTAGTGATGATCGAAACAGTTTTTTAAACCCATGTATGTTAAACCCTAATGCTTTAGCTGACACGCAGGTTGTTTTACTTCTAGCGTACCAGAACCTCCAAATCCCAAAAATCCGGGAGATGGAAGTGAAGGTGAAGACAGTTATATCCCTGAAGAAGAACAATAATTTCGAACGTATAATTTCTGTAAGACATTTTGCAACATGTAATACCAATTTCTACTGGTTTTAATTTAGTTTCATCATTTACAACTGCATATTTACTACTAAGAATAAAATATGAGACGTTGTGTGCAAATTTTACTTCTAATGAAATGGAAAATTGTTGAATCTTGCATCTACTATATAGTGACATTTTTTTTCAAAACAATGTGATTTGATCATTGGGATAGGAAACTTTGTAACTCTATCTGAGTGGAATGAAAAGAGCTATGCTAGTGCTAATTGGTTCAAATACCCCTCGACGTAAAGACATTGTGGTCAATGAACAGACAATCAGGTCGAAGTACTGTTTTACTTGCAAAATGGTTCGCCCTCGAGCTTCACATTGTGCCGTTTGTGATAACTGTGCGTGTAAGTTTCTCAGTCTAACGTCACGTCGGACTGCTGAAAATGATTTTTTGCTTTTGTTGATTAACTTATGCATTTGTAAGTGCTGTTAAGTTTGTCCATCCTCGTTGTTTTCTAACCTAAACGCCATTTTCATTTTATTTGCACATAACAGAAACTTATACACTATGACCAGTATTGCTCCTTTAGCGAATATAAGGGAGTTTTTCATAGTATAATCAAACCCATCCAGTTTTAGAAAATCTTATACTTGATTTAAAAAAAAATAATTTAATTCGTCTAATTTCCTAATGGCTATTTCAATAAGCCCCAATGGAGTTGCAAACCTTCAACGCTGCACATTAAAAAAACTTTTGGATTTGGAAAGAACAATTTGTACAGTGCCAGTATAAATTCCGTATTTTGATAATGGCTTGTAAAGTATAGAAAATTTTACACTTCCATTAGATACAAACATAGTTATTTACGAAATATTGTAAAAAGATTAATTATTTCCCAGCTAGCACTGGACGGAAGAACATAATGATTTCAGAATGACTTCAGTGGCACAGTAACGTACTATTCATAATGATAACAGCACTTTCTCAATATGAAATCAAAAAGATATAATTATGACCCTGGAATGTCCACTTATTCGGTACATTAAGCTGTCGTAATGACATCAGAGATATTTCGTGCGTGCGGGGCAATATGACCAGATTATGAGGCAACAGTGCTTCCCTCTAACAGTAACGAAATAATTTATTCTAAAGTGCTACCACAACCTCGGGCATATACAAAATCTAATCGCAATTAGATAATACAAACTCTACATGCAACTATAAGTAATTATATGAAATAAAAGTAAAGCCACAGTAAATGTAATGATTATAGGAAATAAACATGTTTTTATTAAATATTTACAATAAAACACACTATTTAGTACATCTGCAATACAATTACCTTCCACAATAAATGTCACAAGTATAAACCATTCTTATTTTATACTATAAAAAGAACACCCACGACAAAATATTATAGCTGTATAACTATATATTGACATTGCGAGGCTTGATTAATATAGAGAAAACACATGCATTTTTTTAAAATGTACTTTACAGATAAAAACTTTAAACAAAATATTATGTGCTGAATGCTCTCATTCGGCATGTAGATATGTATACATTATATGTATTTGTATATGTTTACCGCACTGCACTTCACTAATTATTACAGTCCAAAATACTGTCTAAAAACCCAGAAAACACTGAGTTCGCGGGGTTATTAAATTCTACTACTTCGTTAAAAATGTGGTAAAATAAAATGACACATTGTAATAATTTATTTCACGTTTAAAAATTAATTCTTTTAGGTAAATTGGGAATGATGAAAGCACGACACTAATAAACCAACTTGAAATTGGTTAACCGTTTATGCTTGCACTGGTCTCGCGCCCTCCCAATAAGCCTACACCAAAAGTCATTTCATAATTTTTACGGAAAATGACAAGATTATGAGCGCAGTTCAATTTGATCCTGACATACTGAAATCATTATGAAGAACCTCAGGATCTGTAATATTTTATGCGCCATTTCAGAACCGTGTCAGAAATGTTTCATTGTTAAGATAACTAATGGAAGTCATAATCTCCTCATGAAGAAGACATGAACTGGTAATGAATTTCGAGCATTAATTATGATATCATTACGATTTTCAGTGCTAGCTGGGTTAATATTAGACAATTTCAATAAAGATAGGCTACAGTCGGGGCAAATTGTATAGCTAAAACCATTTCATGTTGTGATTATTCTGCTCTTTTGGTATTTTATATAATAATTCTGTGTAATTACTACAAAATATAGAACTTCTGGGGTATTTGTGTATAAAATATTATTAAAATTAAAATTCATTGCTGCCAGAAATCCCATCCGCATCGGCGGATGGCTTGATTGCTAGTAAATACATAAAATTCATTGTATCTGAGAACTTTAAAGCTAGCTAAATTAGTGTCGCGAATGATTACCCAGGAGTTATAGGATTATTTGTTTAAAGGGAAAATATTCTGTACCTAGGACCATGTTATTTTACTTTGATACACACAAATGCACAACTCGAAAGTCTAATAAAACGTTCAGTTACCTTACGCCAGTTTTGTAACTTGCAACTTTAACATCAAGTTCAAGTTAATAATTTATTACTTGATGGTTAAATCAAGTCAAGTACATTAAATGGAAGTACTTGAATATAATTTGAGTTTTTTTCATATGAAAACCACTGCAAGCATTGCGCAATTATTGGTATCATTGCAACCCGGTAAATATAATATTCGGCGTGAATCCTCATAATAATGATAGGATTGTGGTTGTGTCGTATTCTGAAGATGTAGAGGTCGAGATTATTTCTTATGTCATGTCACCATATTGATCCTCGAGGCTCTGGTTTAATTAAAAAATGAGCACAAGTCATTGTTCATTTCCCAAGTTCTGAAACCAACAAGACGTTTAAAAGTGGCTTCCCTAGTAGAAATAATGGTAACAGGAACGTAAATGCAATGTCAAATCGGGACGTCATTTGGTCGCAAGGACGTACACATTTAACGTCCATGTGAATAACAAATGTCCGCTTTTTTTACGTAAATAGGACCTTCAAAATTACGTTCAGCGGACGTTGCATCGCGACGTGTACACGACGTAACGTTAAATGGTTTCATTTACGTAAATCATGTACTTTTAAATAACCGATGCCTCTACAGTAGCTAATTTGTATGCAAAAAAAATTAAAATAATTTCAATCAACTGCAAAATCAGCAATCAGCAAAATGATTTTATTTTCAAACATATTGTGTTTTACAAAAATATATATAAAATATTACCATTGCTGAAAATGCAGCAAATTATTAGTGCTGGTCCGAAATAGAGATCGTAACTTGACATGAGACACCACGCCGCATTGAGCTTCAGACAATATTTGATACCCTTCAATAGATTTCTCTGTTGCTCTTGGCTCGATCAATTGAACGCTACCTATAATAAATTTGTGAAATGTATGGTATTAGGTAATTTAATATGTTATTAGTATATTATGCGAAAAGTAATAGTAGTATAGTATAGTACGAACCTAATTAATTCAAAATAATTATTTACCTGTGGTTTCACCACTCTGGTAAATTTGTGAATCCCAGTTTTGGGAGTACAATTTTTCTTAATGAAGCCTTTTCAGTTAAGATGAGTAGCAACGTAATTTCCAAACATGTTCTTCAGGATGAGAGTAGATTCCTGGGCGCAACTTCCTTCTCTTTTTGCATTGAAATTTACCTATTGACATAGTTAAACAATAAATATTTAGCTGGAATCGTATTTTAATCAACTAATTATTTATTATAATTGTCACAAACAGTTATCAACAGCAAAAACTCTAAAACCCACTAGAATCTTTATGTTGGTCTCCATTTCAAGGAATGTGGATGTCATTAATTGACTCCAGTGGAAGGCATTCTTCTGGGACATCTAAAAGGACATTATTAAATTGCATTAGCCTCGCCATAAACCATAGGACGTCATCAATGTTTTGTTCCACACGCCAACACTAATTATTCTTAATTTCTGTATTCAATGTATTATTATGTACAAATTAATTCATTCTCAGTAATAATTTGTCATAGAATAGAGGGCTAAATATATAATCTGTAACACTATTTGAAACAGTTCGTGGTAAGTTAAAACTGGTTCACTAGGTTTTGATAGGAATTCTAATTCTACATCAACGGCCCTGGTTATTATTCTTCGAAGATGACGCTCACTAACTGCTTTTGCTAATGACAGCAATGATACCTAAAACTTAATGTCTAAATTTTACCCAATAATTTTGCATCAACAGTAAATATAAGATTATATAATGTTTTAACAATTAACTTACCGAGCTGAACAACACAGGAATAGCCGTGAGGTTTGGAAAACTCAAGATTGACTCTCATGTTTTTGAGTAAACTGCATGTGGATTCAAACTTGCACACAGACATGCGCATATGGCTTATAACGTCTGAAATATTGGAACGGTAACAACGTTGAGGAGACGTTCATGTTACGTTCTTAGGAGCTATATGTACTGTGGTAAAATTTTGACGTTCCTATTCAGCCTGATTTACCATCAATATTTTACGTCCATGATAAGTAGCCATTGAAACTTCGGGTTTACGTAAAGATTTTTCGATTGATGAAAGCAATGGGCTCATTGACGACATTTGACGTTCATGACCATCACCGGACGTAAATGTTACCAATAGCTTCTACTAGGGTTATCTATTCCGTGTATGAATGATTTTTGCTGTTATTTAACTCTACCTGGTAGAGTAGAGGTCAAATGAATTTTCCAGGTTGTGGGTAGAAATAAAAGACAACATAATGCTTATACCCGGCGGGTACATGCACATGCCCATTTTCAAATCCTTGTACCCGTACCGTTATACGTACCTGAAATTTGAAGCCGACAAGTGTTTAGTGCTGTCCATAGGAACAGAAATTTAATACCCATAACTGTTGGTGTACCTATACCCATTTTTTCAGGAACTAAAGAAATTATCGTGTTACTGTTCCCATAAAAATGGGAACCAATTGAAAGTTCCTGTTCGTAGAAGTACTTAAAGACTATATATCTCTGCTTTAGCAGAAAAATTAAAGTTCAGCTTAAACATTTATGCCCCCCGAAAATTTCGGATCGGATAAGTGCTGCTATCCGATCCGATCCGCGGATATCCGAAATTATCCGAATTGATATCATTGGATGAAAATGGAAAAAAGTCCTAAAAAACCATTAACGTTTTACTACATCAAAATATTAATCATTTTTGCATACATTACAAACTGAAAACAAATATTACAAACACAGCTGTAAATTTGAAGCACTGAATTAATAAGAAAACACGTAAAAAGCGGCACAGTTACTCGTTGGACAAATTGTTGTTGCACACATTTGATTTTCGGATATCCGTCGGATTATCCGATAGTTATTATTTGTGATCCGAACCGATCGGATAGTCGTTTCCAAATCCGATCCGATCCGAATCCGATGACCGGATAAGGGGTACGTATCCGATCCGATCGGATTGAGTTCGGATCGGATAAGGGGTACGTATCCGACCCGATCGGATTGAGTTCGGATCGGATAAGTAGTGTATCCGATCCGAAATTTCGGATATCCGATCTTCGGATATCCGCGGATCATCCGATCGGATGGAAGCCTTATTTATGCCCAAAGTAACTCAATTTATGCACTTTAAAAAACCAAATAACAACTCAACTTTTTAAAAAATAAATACAATCTCCAATACCTTTAGCTACTCAAATTTAAATGAATATTCTGTAACAGTCACTAAATTAATTATCGCAGCGCAAAGCACATTAGTAACTGCAATTAGCTATGACTACAAGTGACATCTTCATTATCCTTCTACTAAACTAATAAGGAAAACAGCACGGTGGTGTTTTCTAAGCTCCGATTTTGGGTTTAGTTCAAGAGAATTTCATTTTTACCACGTGGTTTGGTGCATTTTAAATAATTCCGTGTCAAAGAGCGACTAATGTGATATATTATGACGTACTGTAAAATTATATTTTGTGTGTAAGGTATATTATCAATTTCATGTGAATACCAGGTAGGTACAAGTTTTGTTAGTTCCCAAACCCGCTTTTGTAATCATATTTTGGGAACAATTTCCATGTTCCCAAAAGTTCCCAAAGTGTTTTGGGAATACAATTTACGTTCACGTACACACCCATTTCTGTTCCCACTCCCAAAAACCTTGGTGTCTCCTGTTCCCATGGACAGCACTACAAGTGTGCCCAGATAGTATCCGAATCGCCGATATCCGGTACGCTGAAGTGATACTCGGAAAGTACCCGTACGCCTACCCGTTTACCCGAGTAGTACCCATACTCATGCCGAGCGCTGCTAGAACTCATACGAAAATTTCATTAAACCTTAGCTGACCGAACACAATAAGGAATCGAGTTTCCGCAAGTGCTTTAAATGTTTATTTATTTCCTGTTTATTGTCTATATTTGTTACATTCGATTTTTTTAAACTCCATTCATTTTGGAGTTTACAGCGAAGATTTTATATAATACAGCGGATTTTCATTCAAAGTTGTTCGTGTTACTTCCTTTAATTACTTATTTGTCCTGATAACTACTGTCGGTGGGCTGAAATACGCAGAATGAATTGTCATCTCCCCATAATTTTCTACATTCTTCATACCCGATAAACTTTTTATTTAAGGAAACCAGAAAAACAGATTCATTTTAGTTTTCAAGAGTGAATCATGATTTTCTGTTTACATGAATTTATTCCAGTGAAACCTTGTTTTTGCATGCTTTCAATTACAATGTACGCCAACATAAACGTTTGTGTACATTATCATTCTATATATCAACAAACGCATTTGCCATTTTGTACTAAATCAGGGTTCCATTTGCAGGTTGCGGAACCAGTGCGTGTTAGGCATGATTTACTTTTAATAGCACAAGGCCTCCTTTTTCTAAACTTGAAACTAAAATTGGGAAAAACTGACCAGGGTGTTCAAAGGTCACTTCTGAATCTTCAATTACGGCAATATTTAAAAACAAATTTCTCCACGCAAAATGGTTTCTTGTTCCATTATTATCAAACTTGCTTTAGCAAATACAACTCATGCCACTCCATGCATAAAATTGTGATCAAGTTCTGCGCACCACCCTAATGAAATAATTGCACTTGAGTTTTTAGCGTAGATATCAAAAAGCGCGTTTGCCATTCTGTACTAAATCAGGGTTCCATTTGCAGGTTGCGGAACCAGTGCGTGTTAGGCATGATTTACTTTTAATAGCACAAGGCCTCCTTTTTCTAAACTTGAAACTAAAATTGGGAAAAACTGACCAGGGTGTTCAAAGGTCACTTCTGAATCTTCAATTACGGCAATATTTAAAAACAAATTTCTCCACGCAAAATGGTTTCTTGTTCCATTATTATCAAACTTGCTTTAGCAAATACAACTCATGCCACTCCATGCATAAAATTGTGATCAAGTTCTGCGCACCACCCTAATGAAATAATTGCACTTGAGTTTTTAGCGTAGATATCAAAAAGCGCGTTTGCCATTTTGTACTAAATCAGGGTTCCATTTGCAGGTTGCGGAACCAGTGCGTGTTAGGCATGATTTACTTTTAATAGCACAAGGCCTCCTTTTTCTAAACTTGAAACTAAAATTGGGAAAAACTGACCAGGGTGTTCAAAGGTCACTTCTGAATCTTCAATTACGGCAATATTTAAAAACAAATTTCTCCACGCAAAATGGTTTCTTGTTCCATTATTATCAAACTTGCTTTAGCAAATACAACTCATGCCACTCCATGCATAAAATTGTGATCAAGTTCTGCGCACCACCCTAATGAAATAATTGCACTTGAGTTTTTAGCGTAGATATCAAAAAGCGCGTTTGCCATTCTGTACTAAATCAGGGTTCCATTTGCAGGTTGCGGAACCAGTGCGTGTTAGGCATGATTTACTTTTAATAGCACAAGGCCTCCTTTTTCTAAACTTGAAACTAAAATTGGGAAAAACTGACCAGGGTGTTCAAAGGTCACTTCTGAATCTTCAATTACGGCAATATTTAAAAACAAATTTCTCCACGCAAAATGGTTTCTTGTTCCATTATTATCAAACTTGCTTTAGCAAATACAACTCATGCCACTCCATGCATAAAATTGTGATCAAGTTCTGCGCACCACCCTAATGAAATAATTGCACTTGAGTTTTTAGCGTAGATATCAAAAAGCGCGTTTGCCATTTTGTACTAAATCAGGGTTCCATTTGCAGGTTGCGGAACCAGTGCGTGTTAGGCATGATTTACTTTTAATAGCACAAGGCCTCCTTTTTCTAAACTTGAAACTAAAATTGGGAAAAACTGACCAGGGTGTTCAAAGGTCACTTCTGAATCTTCAATTACGGCAATATTTAAAAACAAATTTCTCCACGCAAAATGGTTTCTTGTTCCATTATTATCAAACTTGCTTTAGCAAATACAACTCATGCCACTCCATGCATAAAATTGTGATCAAGTTCTGCGCACCACCCTAATGAAATAATTGCACTTGAGTTTTTAGCGTAGATATCAAAAAGCGCGTTTGCCATTTTGTACTAAATCAGGGTTCCATTTGCAGGTTGCGGAACCAGTGCGTGTTAGGCATGATTTACTTTTAATAGCACAAGGCCTCCTTTTTCTAAACTTGAAACTAAAATTGGGAAAAACTGACCAGGGTGTTCAAAGGTCACTTCTGAATCTTCAATTACGGCAATATTTAAAAACAAATTTCTCCACGCAAAATGGTTTCTTGTTCCATTATTATCAAACTTGCTTTAGCAAATACAACTCATGCCACTCCATGCATAAAATTGTGATCAAGTTCTGCGCACCACCCTAATGAAATAATTGCACTTGAGTTTTTAGCGTAGATATCAAAAAGCGCGTTTGCAATTTTGTACTAAATCAGGGTTCCCTTTGCAGGTTGCGGAACCAGTGCGTGTAAGGCATGATTTACTTTTAATAGCACAAGGCCTCCTTTTTCTAAGCTTGAAACTAAAATTAGGAAAAACTGACCAGGGTGTTCAAAGGTCACTTCTGAATCTTCAATAACGGCAATATTTAAAAACAAATTTCTCCACGCAAAATGGTTTCTTGTTCCATTATTATCAAACTTGCTTTAGCAAATACAACTCATGCCACTCCATGTATAAAATTGTGATCAAGTTCTGCGCACCACCCTAATGAAATAATTGCACTTGAGTTTTTAGCGTAGATATCAAAAAGCGCGTTTGCTATTTTGTACTAAATCAGGGTTCCATTTGCAGGTTGCGGAACCAGTGCGTGTTAGGCATGATTTACTTTTAATAGCACAAGGCCTCCTTTTTCTAAACTTGA
This sequence comes from Allacma fusca, assembly GCA_947179485.1. Taxonomy (NCBI): domain Eukaryota; kingdom Metazoa; phylum Arthropoda; class Collembola; order Symphypleona; family Sminthuridae; genus Allacma; species Allacma fusca. Next base: position 101,778 of record CAMXBY010000007.1, on the reverse strand, counting down.
AACTAAAATTGGGAAAAACTGACCAGGGTGTTCAAAGGTCACTTCTGAATCTTCAATTACGGCAATATTTAAAAACAAATTTCTCCACGCAAAATGGTTTCTTGTTCCATTATTATCAAACTTGCTTTAGCAAATACAACTCATGCCACTCCATGCATAAAATTGTGATCAAGTTCTGCGCAGCACCCTAATGAAATAATTGCACTTGAGTTTTTAGCGTAGATATCAAAAAGCGCGTTTGCAATTTTGTACTAAATCAGGGTTCCCTTTGCAGGTTGCGGAACCAGTGCGTGTAAGGCATGATTTACTTTTAATAGCACAAGGCCTCCTTTTTCTAAGCTTGAAACTAAAATTAGGAAAAACTGACCAGGGTGTTCAAAGGTCACTTCTGAATCTTCAATAACGGCAATATTTAAAAACAAATTTCTCCACGCAAAATGGTTTCTTGTTCCATTATTATCAAACTTGCTTTAGCAAATACAACTCATGCCACTCCATGTATAAAATTGTGATCAAGTTCTGCGCACCACCCTAATGAAATAATTGCACTTGAGTTTTTAGCGTAGATATCAAAAAGCGCGTTTGCTATTTTGTACTAAATCAGGGTTCCATTTGCAGGTTGCGGAACCAGTGCGTGTTAGGCATGATTTACTTTTAATAGCACAAGGCCTCCTTTTTCTAAACTTGAAACTAAAATTGGGAAAAACTGACCAGGGTGTTCAAAGGTCACTTCTGAATCTTCAATTACGGCAATATTTAAAAACAAATTTCTCCACGCAAAATGGTTTCTTGTTCCATTATTATCAAACTTGCTTTAGCAAATACAACTCATGCCACTCCATGCATAAAATTGTGATCAAGTTCTGCGCAGCACCCTAATGAAATAATTGCACTTGAGTTTTTAGCGTAGATATCAAAAAGCGCGTTTGCAATTTTGTACTAAATCAGGGTTCCCTTTGCAGGTTGCGGAACCAGTGCGTGTAAGGCATGATTTACTTTTAATAGCACAAGGCCTCCTTTTTCTAAGCTTGAAACTAAAATTAGGAAAAACTGACCAGGGTGTTCAAAGGTCACTTCTGAATCTTCAATAACGGCAATATTTAAAAACAAATTTCTCCACGCAAAATGGTTTCTTGTTCCATTATTATCAAACTTGTTTTAGCAAATACAACTCATGCCACTCCATGTATAAAATTGTGATCAAGTTCTGCGCACCACCCTAATGAAATAATTGCACTTTATTTTTTAGAATATTTAAATTTTTAATGTAAACCCCTAATCTGCAAAGCAGTTTTTCGAGTGTACAGTATTTGCTTACTAGAAATCTCGAAGATTTAATTTTAAAGATTGTATAAGTCTCAGGTAGTACTTTCTTGACAAGACGAAATTTACATTTGACTTGGATATGGAATTTATATATGATTTCAGTTTGTAGACAAACTAAATGCCTATCTAATAAACTATTTATTATCAAAACGGGACATGTGAGGCATTTATGTTTTTTAGAATGTTTCTTGTCATGTATTTAATAACCGTAAATTGTGTGTAAATTAAATGTGTAAATTAAGAGTAATTTGAGTTTTAATAAGGGCCATTAATATTTTTGTACGACTTCCTATACTAGCCGGTTTAGAAAAGTCAAGTTTTCACAATAAATTGGACAAAAATTACGGGGTTTTCCATAAACTTTAAACACTAATGGTTTAAATTGAGCTTTGAATTTCTTATTGAAATAACATTGTTCCCTTATACAGGTAACTCTCAATATTTAATGACCATCTGGGTTGCAATAATTTCATACCAGGATATGTTGATATATTACCAATGCAAAATAAATTAACCCGTTGATATAGAACAACACATCCATTACAAACTTTATAGCCATACATATACAAAGTGTGTTTTCCAAGGGGGGTCAAAATGTAGCCTGGTGGGCAGAAGTGTAAAATATGGCAGGATTTTTAAGCCATATTTCGAACGAATTTGAGTTTTTCAGGCCACACAGACTACCGTTAGTCTACTTTATTTCACAGCGTTATCACAAGACATCATGGCATGAGACGGCCAGACCTTTGGCACGGCCGAGGTGTATAATTTTTTGATTTTCCAAAGGGGTCAAAATTAACCTTTTTATGCCCTTTGTACATGTATGGTTTATAGCTAATAGTGTGTTAATATATCGAGTGTCGCGATATTTCTTCAAACATCAAGGTTTCAATAAATTATTGAATAAATCAACCAATAAATTCCTCCCCTTCTCATTTACTCTCTCAGCATTTTACAAGTTTTAATAAACATCTTCGTTATCTCTCATTAGCTTGAGCAGACAACTTAAAACAGTCGAAATTACAGTTTTTTCAACAAAATTAAACTTCACTTCACTTGACTATCTAGAAATTTGTAACTAGTGTTGAAAGCAGCCAACTCAAAATCTGCTGAACAATTTTGAAAACTGTATGTAACAATTATGTGTAATTAATCAATTTTAAGAACTCCTCGATGGTAATTAATTTAAAATCTAGAAATTTTAAATTGCTTTCAGAATTTTGCGGAATGAGAATTCGGATTTTAATTTGCATTTATAATTTGATTTTTGCGGAGACAAAATTGATTTTGTAGATGAATGCCATAGCAAAAGCAAGTCAAAAGCAGCTAAGCAAACTTAATGTGATGAAATTTTGAAAATGCCACGGCTACAGTATGATCAGTATACTTATGAGCTCCCCGAAAGAAATTATTAGCAGTGTTCTATCCCCGGAGCAGTTATTAATTTCTTTTCACAAATCTTACTCACTTTTCATAGGTAAAGTTACAGCTAGTGTTTCTTGTCAATTGCAAGTTAACCGCAATTACTAATAATTGCACTTGCAAGTTCTGTTCAATTACGATTATTTTACACCAGGGAATTTCAATTGTCGATGCAAGTGCAATTTCTGTGTACTTAAATTGCAACTACACAAGCATTAAATACTTGCAATTACCGGTTAAGCCCAACTGAAATTGGTATAAATTCAATTACAATTGCAAGTGCGTGCACTGCAAAAAGTTGCACTTTTATACTTATCAATTTAATTGCAACTTGCTATAGGCCAATCTACTTTTGATTTTTAACACGTTGGTCACGTTGTTAGTTATAGTCTTGATGAATCTGCAAGTCAGCAGGGGTCGGATTTTTGTAAATCTCCGTGGAAGATTATTTCTGAATTTCCCTGCTAACTATTATCTCCCTGCTGGTAGGTCCTGAACGATTTCAAAAATCCCTGCTGAAAAAAAGGTCAACGATTTTCAAAATCCCTGTTGGAAAAAAAATTCAATGGGGTGAAGAAGTAATCAATCTTGTCGAATTTGCTGAAATATGCGGTACGGCTGTAAATCAATTAGGTGAAGTAGTAATAAAAGTTGATTGGCTAGTTGAAGAGATTGGCTAAACATTATAATGAAGGTCCACAAATTTAGGTAAATGAAGCGTATGTAAAATGACAGTGAAATGTGATAACCAAGTAACCAGTATATAAGTATCGGCTTAAATTTGTCGGAAAGGCCATAGTTCATTGTAGTGCACCTCATGGGTACTAGAACGTGGTACCTGTACCTGTACCCAAATATGGGTACTTCAGAATGTGAAACCTTTACATGTACCTTCTTTGAAGTACCTAATACTTGAATTCAGTGCCTGTCATGGGAACAGAAAAGTTGTCCCCGTTCCCATTCCCGTTCCCACAGTTCGGGTTTGGGTACCAGGCAGAACCCAATTCCCAAATTGTACCCGAAATCTTGTGAACAAAAGTGCTGCACCCAGACTCGAAATTTTTAAAATTATAGCACCCAAACCCGTTCCCGTTCCTGTTCCCAAAAATTTATTTTGGGTGCACCCAAACCCGTACCCAAAACCCTGGAACCCGTTCCCGTACCCGAAACGGAAGTTCATATATTCAAGGATAAAAATTATACATTATTTATACTTATTGTTTCAATTTTTGCTAACAATGACTACACACAATTGCACTCATTTTATGTTATATTTCATTCTACTTAAGTAATTAATTTTGTAATTTTTAAGTCACCTTACAACTGCTAAGCACAACATACGCATATAATTAATTTTTATTGTCACATTTCCTCATTCGACGTGGGATGATCTGTTCAAACAAAGAGCGTTTGCCTCTAAACTACAACAGCGACACAAAAATAGTCGGTCATACCACACCAAAACAAATTAATCGTGTAATTGTCGTTATGCTCGCAAGATTCCTCTGTACACGGGTACGCATGAACAGAAACGGGTTTTTGAGCATACCGTTCCCGATCCCGTTGGGTACAGATCCCATTCAGCCTGTATTGCACCCGTTCCCATATGGGTTCCTGTTCCCACATACTATAATTGGAAAGGTTGGTTCCCAAACCCGTACCCACACTTTTGGGTGAAAACATTTTGCACCCATATGATACCCGTTCCCGTTCCTGCACCCAAACACCCGGGTGTGACCCGTTCCCATGACAGGCACTGACTTGAATGAAGATACCTGTACCCAAACCTTTTTTTTAACTTTTACCTGTTCCTGAAAATTACCTGTACCCAAAAAGTACCGGAATTTTTACCTTCACCCAGGTACTTTGATTTACCTACCCGGGTACTTTTTATGATGATGCGAATCCAGTTAAAAAAATTATTCGAATAATATGCTCTAATTTATTTCCCTATAATCTATTACACCATGTTTTTCAAAAAATTGAATACGGCTAAAATTAATAACTACTTGAGCTTCCAGCCATCAATCTTGCAATCGCGGTCATTTTAGTACTTCCGAACTCTGGACATTTGATATTCATCCATGCTTTTAGACAGAAGCATTTTCTAATTGTATCTCCTATGGAATTATCAGTCGGTGGAATGCTAGAATACGTTTATAATGAATCTCATTTCATGACACGGAAACGAGCATGCAGTGGAAGACTGATGGAGTGGCACGAGAATGTCATTGAAAGAACCCCTTTAATACAGTTTTATCAGGGACTAAACAACCCTATGGTACAGGTGGTACAGTGTACCCACTTATTGTATCCAGGGTGGTACAGTATATGGATTGTACCCCCCTCAATTTTGACAACAAATGTCAAGTTCCAAAATTAGTAGCTCTAAATTTACCAAAATCAGACATTCGTGAGATCAGCTAGTAACCTAAAATGTAATTACATGAGTGTACAAATGCCCAACCATGGCAGAAAAACTGTGAAAACGTTTCGCTCCTATCAGTTTTAGTGCATAATGTCGCACCAGTCGTCATTGGTACTTCATTCAAGCTTCAAAGTTAGAGAACCTTAAGGTTAAGGTTCAGGTAGTACACAGTACATTCGGTGGAATGATGAAATGGAATTGAAGCACAGGAAAGTTTCATTTGAAGACAACGAAGAATTTTCAGAAGTTAGGGTTCAGCCACTTTGTTCCAAGAAATGGACGGTTAGAGGGCCTTATATCACCACTACACCGCAAAATTATGAGTGCCTCTTAAAATGTTTACACACTGGCGACGTCAGCGGACAAATGTGCAACTAAAGCATCTGGATTATATACACAGCTCAAAAAAGACTTATTTTGGTTTGCTCCTTCTACACAACATTTTGAACCCAACCAAGATTTTGAGCAAAATCACACAAACACAGCGTTCTACCGTCAGTGGCACTGTTCAAGCTTCGAATGTGTGCATTGACAATTTTAGAAAGCAGAAAGGTCAGAACATCTTCAGTGGGCTTTGGAATCGCTTTAGGAAGACTGTTTCATTTAGAACGTTCTTCTCTAGACCGAATGCGCAAAACATCAAAGTGGTATGAAATAAATAATCCACCTATCTTTACAGCTGTAGAAGTAAGGTACCAAAACATTCAACAATTCGATCGACCTTGCTGTTGCGGAACTCAAGCGTCGTTTTGATCAGCCCGGGATCCAGAAAGTTCAAGAGTTAGAGAGCTGTTGCTTAACTGGAATTAACTAGAACCAAAATCCCAGGAGCACCAAGTAGATGCTATATCAGATTTAGGCAGGTTCAATTCTGAGAGACTTGATTCAAATGACTATGATTCATGGGATTGAAGGAGTAGAGACAAGCTCAATAACCAGATTTTTGTCATGGTTTAAGGATTGTGTTCCAGCAGTTCGTCAAATGTTCTCCGAAGTTAAGAACTTTCAAAAATTCTAATCATGCTCCCAATCAACTCCGCGATGGCTGAGAGATCCTTTTCCACTTTACGGCGAATAAAACATGTAAGATCCGCAATTGGACAGAAAAGACTGCGTCATTCACTGCTTCCCATATATTGCAAAGCAACAGGATATTGAAGAGCTCATGAGGACCTTCGTAAATAATGACTATCGCCCAAAGGGTTTTGGGAATTTGCTATGCTTTTTACCCAATTTAGTGATCACACTGTTCTGTTCTACATAAACGCAAAAGTCACAACACAAAAATAAAAGGCTAAAAAACAAAAACATGTCATTTACTTGAAGCATTTTTGACGAGGGTCGTTGTACCCCCCACTTTTCCCGACGTGGTTTAGTCCCTGAGATTTATGCAATAGAGGACTCAAGCAGATAATAAAAAAGTACCTTGTATGAATCAGGTATTTTCTGAATAGGTACAGGTACTTTTGTAGCTGTACCTGTTCCTGTCAGGTGAAAACCGTTTCATGTTTTCTTTGTACCTGTACCTTTACCCGTAAATGCGCCGAATATTTAGGTAAAATTGGCTTGTACCCAGAAATTACCCCTTCTGTTTGGGTACAAAAATTATTACCCAGTATTTACCTTTACCTGTACCTGTACCCAAATACCCGGGTAGTACCTGTACCCATGAGGATCACTAGTTCATTGGGGTGAAAGAGTAATCAATGGTTTGGAATCGGATGAAATTTCCCCGTACGGCATTAATTCAACGGGGATGGAGTAATCAGTATGGTCGAATCGGCTGAAATACACCTGTTTGGCCAAAAAACTTATGTAAAGTATCAGTACATCTAACCGGTTAGGAAGAAATGACGGCTACGAGGTAATCAAGTAAACATGATTTGTGGATCGGCATATATTTGTTAGTAAGTTTATGGTTCAGTGAAGTGCCGATATAGCAATAGTTTCATGAGTTAAAGAAGTAATCAATTGTTTTGAAACGGTTGAAATATGCCAAGAAGACAATAAACCAATGAGGTAAAGAAGTAAGATCAGGGTTGCACAAATGAAAATGCCCTCGGTTTTATGCCTGCCCTCCTGAAAATGCCCAAAACGCCGAAAATGCCCTGAAAATGCCTTACTCTGAAAATGCCCGGCATTTTGGGCATATTGGGCATTATTACAGAAACTTATACACTTTGACCAGTATTGCTCCTTTAGCGAATATAAGGGAGTTTTTCATAGCATAATCAAACCCATCCAGTTTTAGAAAATGTTATACTTGATTTTTAAAAAATAATTTAATTCGTCTAATTCCCTAATGGCTATTTCAATAAGACCCAATGGAGTTGCAAACCTTCAAAATGTAACAATAAATACATTTAGATGACGACGAGTTTTGAAGCTCACAAACAATGATATTGCTAATATTTTAACAACTATTTTATCTTATTGTGTTGCATCTTTGGCCGAATATGTTTGTTCTTGAAATCTAAATAATTACAGACGCGGTGTACAAGCAAATTTTTACAGCAAAATAATTAAAATAGAATTATTATTATTATTCCATAAATTTGTCTATATCAACTGGCTCCAGGTTTTCCACCTTTTTGGAAACACTTTGTTTCTATAATTTGATCATGTAATCCAGTTGAATATTAAAATTATTTGCAACATACTGTTTTGTGACTTATTTTGCAAAATTAGCAGATAGCTAAAGTCATATTTAAAAAATTGGAGTGAATATGCCGAATATACCTGCCCTAGCCTGAATATGCCCAAAATGCCCAAAGTGCAGTGAAGGAAGGGTGAAGGAAGGCAGATTTTTTAGAGGGCTTCATTCTAGGACATGCTGAAGGGGAAATTTTTACTGTATTTTCGCCTTCGAAGGCTTGAAGGAAGGCTATTCCCTTTGCGCATCTCTGGTATTAGGGCTCCTCACAACTCAAGGTATCACGTTATTTGAACTTGAAGTTGTACTTGAAATTGAATTTTCAATTCAATTTTGGCCTCATAGTTGTATTTGACCAATTGCAAATCAATTTTTTAATTGAAAGTCAATTACCGGAAACCAACTAATAGCTTCATTATTTGAAGTTGACAATTTCAAGTTGCAATATTTGTACAAATTGAAGTTGAATTGAAGTTGACTTGAAGTTGATTCAAATTGAGTTGAACAAGTTAACGTGTTATTAAATAGTACTACCTAATAGTATCAAAATAAAACAGTATAATGGGTAAAACTAAGTTTCCCCGAGAAGCGTTTTAGACATCGCAAATGATTTTTGCTTCAAAAACTCCAAAAAATGGTTTTCAAATTTCAGCTGAAATTAAATACCGTAAATAACAAATAGAATCAGTCGCTGAATACATGCTTATTTGTCAAAGGATTTTGTTTGTTTTTAGGTGAATTCTTGAACCATCAACTAAGTATCAACTAACAATTAAATCAACTATTTTCTCCCTTTCCGCACTCATAACGACTATCGTTGATTAAACTTAAGAATAATTTTAACGCATTTTTCAATTTTAATAATTATTTTAGATTGTTACTGAACTAGATTTCAGATTGCCAGCAGCGTGACCCAGTATCTTTTGTTCATTAAGACAACCAATGGATTCCCTCAAGCTTTACTGCATAGCTTTTCCCAACGCGCATGTTTAATTCGTTCAGAAATTGTCAATTGATCAACTTCAACTGTCAACTATTTGTACTTCAGCAACTTGAAGTTGAATTGACTATGCTTCTCAAATGAAGAGCTTTATTTGTAAGTTGAATTGAAGTTGAACTTGAATGTTCAACTAATATTTTGTTTCAAATTGAAGTTGACTTCAATTTACAATTTAATTTTTTTAATAAATTGAAGTTGACTTGAAGTTGTAATTGAAATTGTAAGTTGCAACTACTACTTGAAGTTGTGAGGAGCCCTATCTGGTATACCCACAAGTACGCAACAAGTTAATGTAACAGGCGGGTATAAACCGCGTTTTGTGGCAACCCTTGCCTTGCTATACTTGAATACCTTCAGGCTAATGTTGGGGAAATGGGACTCAGTCTATTCGGGCGGACTTCAAAAACTGAGATACAGATACGGACTGGACTGAGACTGGGACTTAAAAATTAAACAAATACAGGGACTGGGACGGACTGGGACTCTCTCTCTCTAAACGTCATAAAGACTGAAGAGACTCATAGTTGGGTTTTGTTACATATCGTCGTGGAAGAGGCAAAAGGGTCTACGCACGCATGTATTTGTACAGCACTTGAACCATTTTTCCTCTTCAGCAACGTTATGTTCATGTCTACTATGCAGCTTAGTTCCATCTCATGGCAATTTCCGCAAAACATGTGCTTTGTTTGGGGGGTTGCTTGTGGACTTATAAAAGGTTAGGAACGGATACAGACTTTATCCAAAGACTCTGCCAGAGACTGGGACTGATTCGGACTCACGTCATTTCTTACTGGGACGGGCTGGACGGACTTATTTCATGACACTCTGGGACTCACAAGAGATAGGACTCTCAATTCAGGGACTTCCCCAACATTAACTTCAGGCCATCCACAATAAATGGGGAAAGTGAGATTCCATTGGGCATAAACACAATTTCAGATATTGCCAAAAACCTTTCATACCATAAATTTACTATACCCTTTATTGAGTAGTTACTCTTACGAAAAATCTAACACTGGGTGGGGGGAAAGGGGGTGTAGGGGTCCGTACAAAATGACCGCAAATTATATATAGTACTATTAATAATAATAATAAATTTATTCTTAATCCTTATGGTCCTTATGGTCTAGGCCACTACAACACTTACAATGTGTGCTTTAATGTTTGGTAAATTAGTAAATTTAGTATTATTAGCGTCATACTTACAAATTATTTTTTGGAAATTCGGCGTATCACCTCTATCTTTCCTAAGAAATGAACCAGTTTGCGAGGAGGGAGTTTTAATGATTGATGGTTTTAGTTGTAAGATGAATTTTCGTAAGTAAGTGGGTGAATTGTTTGTTTGATACGGCGAAATTTCACGTATAAAAATCTTGATGCATATACATATATACCTATACACGGACTACGGTACATCTTTTCTATATGGTACATATGAGAGCATTTTCTCCAAAGGAGAACAAAAACAGCGCAATCCTCTTTATAACATAAAGTTAATTATTCTCCTTGTGAGAGAATCTAAATACTATAATTTGAAGATGATGAGGGAAGGGAAAGGGAGGGCATTTTTAAATCTTCGCTCCCTCCTCAACGCGCTTTTTAGGCTTGCGAGTACACAATACCATAAGCTAAATACTATAATTTGAAGATGATGAGGGCATACCTCGGCAAAAATTTCGAACTCGAACTCGCACTCAGTTAAACGTGTGCAAGGTCTCTAAGCCTCGAACTCACTGAGGCACTGAACTCAATGTAATTCGTTGCCTCGAACTCGAACTCGGAGGCTCGTTTATTACCCTTTGGAACTCAGCCTCGAGCTCACCTAAGCCTCAATTTCCAGTTTCGTGGAGCAAGTATACTGCCATTTAAATACATCAGTTCAATTAAAAACATTTTTTTACCACGTATTTTTTTAATTTCAACTCTTCGAAATAATAATAAGAACGGAAGTAAAATATTATACTTTATGTATATACAAAAATCAAACGAACATTAGTGCTTTCAGTTTTTTTCATTTTATTTTAAGGGTTTAAACCATTATTTTGTACACGCTTCATTGACCGAATTCGATAAGAATCAATACGCAGGTATGCACAGCCATCGTTATTCCATAATTTAAATATTTAAGCATAGATGGAATTAGGAGGTTGGTGTTGGTGAGGTCCACATTTTGAACTCGCACTCATTCATTTGAGTTCTGCCATAAATGATTGGCTCTCAGCCTCAAGTCGCGGCGGCTGTTAAAACAGCTCCGAACTCGCACTCAAAACCAGATTTTATGGAACTCGAATGTGAGCTGAGTTCGAGTTCGGAACTCAGAACTCATGAGTTCGCCGAGGTATGGATGAGGGAAGGGAAAGGGAGGGCATTTTTAAATCTTGGCTCCCTCCTCAACACGCTTTTTAGGCTTGCGAATACACAATGCCATAAAGCGCTTTTGCTATAAGTAATGCTATAAGGGAGCGTTCATAAATTACGTCATGAGCTGGGTACGAGCGGGGGGCTTCCTGAAAAATGATTTGAAATGACGAGGGGGGGGCAGGGAATAGTAAAAGCATGATGTTATTAAGTATAGGGCATGAAAACTCCAAGATTGATTAAACACAAAAACCAATCAACTTTGCAAATCTCTGTAAAAATGTAAATACAATTACCTACAACCGAATGGACATGATTTTCAATTCATATCTATAAAATATTAATATGAAATGACTTCATTTTAAAACTTACCCGAATTTTCTAATTCCCTTTTTCTGGAATTTCTTCTCAGCTCAGTTTCCCCAGACGTATTAAATTAAAACCAATGTAAACAAACTACACGCTCTCTACTGACACACAAGAACGTTTACATAATTTTTATTGTATCCTTTTTATGGAATGCTCTCAAGTCGACTCAAATACCAAGCGCCTGGAGAATATCTTTTCAAGGTTGTCTGCACCTTTATAGGCGTACTCAGTGTTAAATTTATACTTACATCTTACATCAGCCATGCATGACGTGATTTTTAGAGGGGGTGCGGACGAAATGATCGGCAATGACTTAGACGGAGGGGGAGTAAAAAAAATGCGAAAAATTGAATGACGTAATTTATGAACGCTCCCTAAGTGAGTGTGTACATACACAAGTAATTGTGTTTTAGAAGATGTTTTGTAATTTGTTGGATTTTTAATTCCTATAATATATTCGAGTAATTAAAAAGGCTTTACTAAGGCTATTATTGGCTAATCTATCCTAAATCCTCTAGGTTCGTGAATACAAATTTCAAATTGTGTATATTTAAAGAAGTTCTGCACTGTTAGATTATAACGTACGAATTTGTATTTCAGAAGCAACGGTCATTATTTAAAGAAATATTCTATTTGAAAAAAAATATTTCGGCAATAGAATTTTAATATTGACGCATCAAGCCACCGCCTGCGTCGGTGCTGTCATTGGGAAATTGGTGTTATCCACCGACGCAGGCGGTGGCTTGATCTGTTATCTGATAACATAATTTGACGACGATAAAAATTAAATCTTTGGTCTCCCTCTTAAAGGGTAGAAACTCCTTTTGGTTTGCGATTGAGAGTACCAATTACCTTAAAGGCTAACTGCCCGGGTTTTTGCGGTATGTAACATGCGTGTATTCACAATTGGCGTGTATTTTCCATTGGCGAAGCCGAAGTTTTTTTATGCATCTCAGTACCCACATTTTGTCCACAATATTTTAATACTAGCCGATTAAGCCATTAACCCTTTCTCTGTGTCGTACTGATACGCCATGCTGATGTCATGCTGATATAGATACTAACACTGCACAGTTAGCTATTTCTGTGACATGTGCAATGTGGTTTGCGTCTGAACCAACTAACTATGAAGCCTTTCGAAGCCAGCAATAGCTGGCTGTGCAGTGCTAGTACCATTATAAGAGACCATCTTTTTCTTTCAGGAATGCTCATGTGTAACTATCTACGCATCTACATCCTCTCTTCTAAGTTGAAAGAGTGGATCAAATATCCGCGCGCTGCATCGCAGTTGCATCGACGACAATAGAACTGCGCAGCTAGCTATTGCATGTACTATTTGCTGTCATTGCGACTTACATTTGCCTTGCTTAGCCAACAATAGTTGGCTGTGCAGTGCTAGTGTAACTATATAGTGTTGACGCGAAATTCTAGAGAGTAGGAATGGGAACTTTAACAGGATCTGTTATCTCCTTTTGCTAGGTATTAAAGCACAGGGGTGGATTTATGGGGTGACCCACCCTGGCCCGGCCAGGATAAAACAAATGTTGACTAAGGCCCTCAGATTGCAGATATCATGTGTAAAGGCCCACAAATCTATTTTTAGGGTTAGGGCCAGGGTAAAAATTATTTTATTAATCCACCCCTGTTAAAGCATGATTGAGCTTAATAAGTTATGTGATCAGAAGCCATGAGGTTTACAAGTGGGACTTGTCTGTGTGTGTGTGCTAACTTGACTGACACTGCATAGGCTATTTCAAAAGTAAACTTTTAAATGAACAGTGAGCAACAACGTGCTCAACTCTATACACTCTATAGTGCTGATCAAGCAGTAAATGTTCTTTGACTCACATCCCTGGCCTAATCCATAACTGATGCCTATATAATTTGTCATTACATCTCATCGTCACCTGCTCATCACTGATACATCACTTAACATTGAGATTACAGTGTAACATTGTCAGTAGCTAATCCACTATAATCGTAGTGTGTCCTCACTGTGTGAGAAAGCTAAAGTTATATATTCTCATAAGGGAACAAATTAGCATAACTGTAAAAAAACTAACTAACTCCGTAATAACTAACTAAAAAATCCTCTTGTACTCAGGGATCTGCAATCGAGAGACCGTACTTTATTGATTGAGGGAAGTTAACTAAAAGTGTTCAATCATAGTTAACGTGCACTTTGAGATCTTAAACTACAAATTATTATTAAGTTGCGGTAAAAGTTTTAATCTATTGCCAAAAAACTTTTCATGCTTTTTTCATGCTTGAATCATTGTGCACACGACAAAATCTGACGAATTCAAGACCCTTGTTTAAGGCTTCCATCCGATGGGATGATCCGCGGATATCCGAAGATCGGATATCCGAAATTTCGGTTCGGATACACGATTTATCCGATCCGAACACAATCCCATCCGATCGGATACGTACCCCTTATCCGGTCATTGGATTCGGATCGGATACGGATTTGGAAACGACTTTATCCGATCGGTTCGGATCACAAATAATAAATATCGGATAATCCGACGGATATCTGAAATTCACATTTTTAGCGCGTTCGAGCTACCAATAAGAACGAAGTGTGCACCAACAATTTTTCCAAGGAGTAACTGTGCCGCTTTTTACGCCGTTTCATTTTACTATGATCAGGGTTGCACAAATGAAAATGCCCTCGGTTTTATGCCTGTCCTCCTGAAAATGCCCTGAAAATGCCCAAAACGCCGAAAATGCCCTGAAAATGCCTTACTCTGAAAATGCCCGGCATTTTGGGCATTTTCGGCAGGCATTTTGTGCATATTGGGCATTTTTACAGAAACTTATACACTATGACCAGTATTGCTCCTTTAGCAAATATAATGGAGTTTTTCATAGCATAATCAAACCCATCCAGTTTTAGAAAATGTTATACTTGATTTTAAAAAAATAATTTAATTCGTCTAATTCCCTAAAGCCCAACGGAGTTGCAAACCGTCAACGCTGTACAGTAAAAAAACTTTTGGATTTCGAAAGAACAATTTGCACAGTGCCAGCATAAATTCCGTATTTTGATAATGACTTGTAAAGTATAGAAAATTTGACACTTTCATTAGATACATACAATGCGACGGTTATAATATATGTCAAAACTTGGAGCTTCCGTAGCAAATTTTGTGTCTACTTTGAAAACTGCATTTAGTCAGCCATAGTAAACCAGTGTAATAATTCTAGGAGCTCAAAATGTAACAATAAATACATTTAGATGACGACGAGTTTTGAAGCTCACAAACAATGATATTGTTAGTCTTTTAACAACTATTTTATCTTTTTGTGTTGCATCTTTGGCCGAATATGTTTGTTCTTGAAATCTAAATAATTACAGATGCGATGTACAAGCAAATTTGTACAACAAAATAAGGAAAATAGAATTATTATTATTTTTCCATAAATATGTCTATATCAACTGGCTCCAGGTTTCAACCTTTTTGGAAACAGTGTGTTTCTATAATTTGATCATGTAATCCAGTTGAATATTAAAATTAATTGCAACATACTGCTTTGTGACTTATTTTGCAAAATTAGCAGGTAGCTAAAGTCATATATTTAAACAATTGGAGTGAATATGCCGAAAATGCCTGCCCTAGGCTGAATATGCCCAAAATGCCCAAAGAGCCATAGATGCCCAAAATGCCATGAAATGAAAATGCCCAAAATGCCAGGGCATTTTGGGCAGGCATAATGCCGAAAATGCCATGGCATTTTCAATTGTGCAACCCTGACTATGATGCAGTCTGACGCGAAGAACTTTATTATAAAGGTATTTTACCTTTTATCCGACGTCAAGAACATGTAGGCGTATATGTAGGCCATAGTGTTCTTTCAAAAAAGTAGGCATCCAGGTAGGCTTGCAAGTGATCATTCCATATATGCAGGGTTGCACAATTGAAAATGCCATGGCATTTTCGGCATTATGCATGCCCAAAATGCCCTGGCATTGTCGGCATTTTCATTTCATGGCATTTTAGGCACCTATGGCACTTTGGGCATTTTGGGCATCTATGGCACTTTGGGCATTTTGGGCATCTATGGCACTTTGGGCATTTTGGGCATATTAAATATTATATAAATTTATTATTATTATTAATAGTACTATATATACTTTGCGGTAATTTTGTACAGACCCCTACGCCCCCTTTCCCCCCACCCAGTGTTAGATTTTTCGTAAGAGTAACTACTCAATAAAGGGTATAATAAATTTATGGTATGAAAGGTTTTTGGCAATATCTGAAATTGTGTTTATGCCCAATATCATTGTTTGTGAGCTTCAAAACTCGTCGTCATCTAAATGTATTTATTGTTACATTTTGAACTCCTAGAATTATTACACTGGTTTACTACGGCTGATTAAATCCAGCTTTCAAAGTCGACACAAAATTTGCTACGGAATCTCCAAGTTTTGACATATATTATAACCGTCGCATTGTATGTATCTAATGAAAGTGTAAACTTTTCTATACTTTACAAGCCATTATCAAAATACGGAATTTATACTGGAACTGTGCAAATTGTTCTTTCCAAATCCAAAAGTTTTTTAAATGTGCAGCGTTGAAGGTTTGCAACTCCATTGGGTCTTATTGAAATAGCCATTAGGGAATTAGACGAATTAAATTATTTTTTTAAAATCAAGTATAACATTTTCTAAAACTGGATGGGTTTGATTATGCTATGAAAAACTCCCTTATATTCGCTAAAGGAGCAATACTGGTCATAGTGTATGAGTTTCTTTTAAAATGCCCAATATGCCCAAAATGCCGGGCATTTTCAGAGCAAGGCATTTTCAGGGCATTTTCAGGAGGGCAGGCATAAAACCGAGGGCGTTTTCATTTGTGCAACCCTGCTACAAACAATAGTTACTCTTTAGACCGTACATCAATTTTAATTTTTATGCAATCGTTGTAGATATTTAATTATCGGGCTTAAGCGGCAAATGTTGCAACTATTCAATCAATTATCAGGAGTATGGAGATAAGCCTTTGGACATTTACCCTCCGGTGATAATCCTTCCGGATGTATTCCCTCCTGCCGTTGGAGAGTATCCCTCGGTCGCATGGGTTGGTTGTACGACAGCAAGAGTCACTGCAACTTACATTACAGTTGCTATGGTAACAGCGATTCCTAATTCGTTGCACCCAAATCATAACATAAACAATAAGAAACTACGGGTATTCTTATTTCGCTAATTACATTGACTTGCTTAAGTAAATAAACTGCAATGCTCTATAGTTCAAAATGAGACTCAGTCAGCCAGTAGTAACCTTCCAAATGTTCCCGATTGTATTCGAAAACATTGTACTTGTTTTTCCTACTTGCTGTTTCAAAGTGAGACAAACCATTCGGAATTCCTCGAAGCTATTCAGCATTGACTTCACGACTTTCTTCAGGATTATTAATCCAGCGTATTGGATGTTGGCGATGATGGCGTTATTGATTAGGGAGTTTGTACAAACTTCTGCGCTCCAAACTTATAAAACTTATACGCACATTTATAAGTTTAACTCCATAAGTTCCAATCGATGCGTGTAAGAGTTAGCGCCAAATATAAGTCCAGGCAAGCTTTAAACGTTGGAGGGGCTCACTCCGCACGAAAAGACTGAAACTTATAGAGCAAGCTTATAAGTTTCATACGTGAGGCAAAGTGACGTAGCTGTCACGTGACCAGCGAAATTGACGTCACTTTGATGCTATAAGTTACATAAGTTCTATAAGTATTAGCGCGGCAATTGTTGTACAAACTCCCTATTGTATTTATTGACGACAAAGCGTTGGCATGGGAAATGATTCTGTTGTTTCAAACAGAGGGATCATCTCCACATTTAGAGGGATTATCGACGGAGGGATTATGTCAAAGGGGTTGTCTCCGGAGGGAATATCTCCCGAGAGAATATATCCGACCACGAATTATCACGGTAACTCAAGAATAGTGCTATAATAGTGCTAATTCTTTTGCTTATATAAAAAAAAATCTGGTTGGAGGCAGTTGAAAAAGCAGGAGCATCATTGTATTTGAGTTATATCGATTTTTAGGTTTCAGTGGTTTCACTAACATTTTATCCGTTCTTCTCAATTGCAACAATTACCAGCACTCATTACTTTAGCCTGTATTTTGTATGAACTTGTGTAGTAATTTCCTCTTATTTAAGTTGTTCAGAGCATATTGACAGCATATAAACATTGATGATAGAATGTTTCTAAGGTTGAACTTTTTCCGTAATTCAATTCTTTGTATTTTCAGTATACTAGGAGTATTCAAATAAATATTCAAATCGGAATTCATAATGAACGAATACTCGAGGATATTTAAATCCATATGAGAATTCATATTTTTCAGTATTGCTATAGGTATTTTAAATCGGAATTCTTCGCCTTGAATATTTTAATTCGAATTAGAATTAATATTTTTCTGATTTCCCATCCTTGGTCAAAAACAAATTGGTATAGGAGTTTGAGCACCACCTACTACCCATTTAACTCCAGAATCTTTTCATTATTCTCCCGTCGAAATTCAGCCCAGTCCTTAGAATCCTCACTTCCATCCAGACGCTCATTTAATTCCATAACTTCCATAAAAAATGGAAGTTATGGAATTATGGACGTCCGTAGTCATTTTCGTCTCTAACATCTCTGAATCAATCCCACGTCGTTCCAACATATATTGAGCATTCTAGATCGGATTGTGCCGAGTTGAGTATGCCTTAATAACTAGCTATGATAAACTCTCGCTCATTGTCAGTTCTTGCTCCTCCTATAAAAACAAACAACAAACATTACATTACCATCTCAACCCTCACCATTTCCCAGCAACAACCAGAACAATCAAGCCTCTTCGGACCAATAAAACCGATCAAGGTCGAGCCAATAAGCCATGTCATGACCTCAAACCCCATAACGATGATCCCATGATCTCGAAAGGTTGAAAATCCCACTAGTCTTGTTCGGATGTATTGACAGTATAAAGCGTTTTGCTTTCTTCCTACTGCATCATTTCTTTTCTCGCTAAAATAGTTCAGTTGTAAGGTTCAGTTGTGTGTTTTTTTCTGTATAATTTTCACTTTCCATTGAGCTCAATCGGATTGAGGGAGCCCCCTTACGAGGCCCCGACCCAGTAACTTATTCAAGCCCAGCCAAGTAAATATCGTAAGTCTGTTTGGTTCCAAATCTTTTAAAATAATTCACATCCTCTCCCTCAAACTTCCTCAACGACTGACAGGCCGAGCATTGAAGAGAAAATTGATTTTCCGACCATTTCTGTCCACATTTCCAAAATGTTCCCGACACAGCCTAGCAAAACCTCTTCTGAGAAATGTAACTCCAAAAGGCGAAAGTATCCCCGGATTTTATTTGAAAATGCAGTAACGATCCGCTTCAAAATCCCTATCACCTTTTGATTTTTTTATTGCCTTTTGTTGTTGAGGTTTTAGTTGTTGTTGCTGTTGATGCTGACGCTATGGTTGTTATTAATGTTCCTTCGGGCGTTTTCCCGCTCCAGAAGTGCTGCTTCCTCCAATTTGATTTCTTCCAATTCACCTTTCCATAGCATGGCCTCGTATAGATCCCTTGCAGGGTTAAGTTCTTCTTCCATTCGTAGCTGCCTATATTAAATTCTTGGGAGCTTATTGGTCAAAACTGTTGTTTGAAGGGTTTCTTGGAATTGACATCTTTGCCAGACTTGATTTTGCCCTGTGCTTTCTTCCTACTGGAGTTGGGCTGATGAATGGGAGGGATCTTGATGCAGCTGGTACTGGAACGCGTGGCATGACCTTTGACACTGGAGTTGTGGTTGGTGCTGTTGAAGTTACTGTCGGCTTCGGAATGTGAAATAGATTGCTTCAAGGGCTGAGGGAATGAAGTGGGTTTGAGGATTTTGTCGTTAATTACAGGATGTAAGAGCCACGGAAGGCTTATGAATTCTACTGTTGGGCTTGTATTTTGGAATGATTCGCTTTAGTAAGCTGTCCAGGGTGGTTTCCTGTCATTTAGATAATGGGATCGGATCATTTTTGAAAGTTGCTGCAGCTCTTTGTCTTCTTGGGTGGTAGCTATTTGGGCGTTTACTGGTTTCCACCAGTACTCGGCACGGGTATGGGTACTACCCGGGTACAAATTTTGTGTACCCGAACAATTCCGGATACTACCCGGGTACACTTCGCTAGGCTCAAAATTTCGGATGCGGAAGCGGGTATGGGTACAAGGATTTCAAAAAGGTCGTTTACTCGTACCCGAGACCATTGTACCTGTGTAATCGGATACGTTGAGATTTTAGACATTTTGCATACGGCCATCATGCCCGTATGCTGGAAGCATCTGTCAGTATTTTTAGTATTTCTACATATAGTATTTCTTCAATACATATAGCTTATTGTTAATACCCTTTTAACCTTACAACATACAGTAAATGTATTTTAGACTGTAGCTAAAATATATGCTTTTAGGGTAACGTTTTAGAAAGCATAAATAAATAAAGACAGACGAGGAACAGGGTTGCACAATTGAAAATGCCATGGCATTTTGGGCATCTACAGCAGTTTGGGCATTTTGGGCATATTCAGCCTAGGGTAGGCATTTTCGGCATATTCACTCCAATTTTTTAAATATATGACTTTAGCTACATGGTAATTTTGCAAAATAAGTCACAAAACAGTCAGTTGCAAATAATTTTCATATTCAACTGGATTACATGATCAAATTATAGAAACAAACTGTTTCCAAAAAGGTTGAAACCAGGAGCCAATTAATATAGACATATTTATGGAAAAATAATAATAATTCTTTCCAAATCCAAAAGTTTTTTTAATGTACAGCGTTGAAGGTTTGCAACTCCGTTGGGGCTTATTGAAATAGCCATTAGGGAATTAGACGAATTAAATTCTTTTTTCTAAATCAAGTATAACATTTTCTAAAACTGGATGGGTTTGATTATACTATGAAAAACTCCCTTATATTCGCTAAAGGAACAATACTGGTCATAATGTATAAGTTTCTGTAAAAATGCAAAAAATGCCGGGCATTTTCAGAGTAAGGCATTTTCAGGGCATTTTGAGCATTTTCAGGAGGGCAGGCATAAAACCGAGAGCATTTTCATTTGTGCAACCCTAACGAGGAATAATAACAAAATCGAAGTGGAGAATAGGATTTAACAAAATTTTGTACTAAACGTCTTCATAATTAAATCTTTAATACTAATTACATAAAGAGTCTGTGTGACACACTTACATGATACTTCATTAGCCACAATTAATACAATTTACAAATTGGAATTCTGACAAAGTAGGATGGGAAGTTATTTTGTGTTATTGGCAGTTGACTAGGACAAGGCGGATATTTTTAACAAGATAATATCGAGTTATATTTAACAGAGCTACTGAGATGAGAACATTAATGGAAAAGGTCGAATAAATCAAGAAGTGAAAAATCGAGTCGCCAAGTCTCAAGCCAAAACTGCATGTTAGTTATCTCTATGCACAAAAAAGTGTACATATGGCCTGGGTGCCACAAAATACTCATCAGCCCATCAGCCCATAAGCAATCAAAAGGGATACTAGTAATTTAATTTTCGATTCTTAAAAACCCTTTTTCTACTCTTTAATGAAAATATACAATTTCAAATACCGCTCTAGATATTTGATTGATTTGATTTATTTGGATTTAATTGTCAAGCCAATACACCGAATTTAACCAATGATTTCCAATAACGGACAATATCTTAAACTAAAAACGCACAATACAATAACTTTTACAGTAAATTTTTTGTTTCTTTAGTCATTATTAGGCCTCCGCACATGTGCAATTTCCTTAAACATGAACATGAACTTGAACATGAATTTTCATGTTTTACATGAGTTGTTTTCAAAATTACACGAATTAAATCATGTGATTCAAAACGAATACGTGATTTTTATTTCATGTGAATAAAGCACACATGAACATGACATTTACATGAACATGAAAAGTGGCAATTTCAAGTACATGAACTGGACATGAACATGTACATGAACATGATGACATGAACTAAATTTCAGAAGAGTTATTAAGCTTATATTTAAGAAAGTACACAACAAGAGAGATTCGGATTCCGCAATAAGGGAATAACTCTAGCTTGTTTAGCAAATGCTTCTACAATTGCACCCTTGTGGTCTGCAACAGCTTCTTTCTTTAAATCAATTGATTTATGATGCTGCACTACAGACCTTCTTTAATATCCGGTTCCCGAATTTGCTTCAACTTTAAGGGAGTATCTAAAAGCATAGTTTTCATTGTCCTTGCCGCTAACTAAATTGTGTGTACACAATAATATCTCCAGATATTTCTTTCCTCGAGTGTGAAATGATTATGTACACTTGATCGTTGTTTCTTAACGTTTTTTAATGGCAATTCTTGAAGTTCTTCCAAAAATGTCAATTTGCTGAATAATGCTACTTCCAGGTGCTTTTTCGGTCATATTTGAACCTTCTTTTTCCTTCTAGTGTCAGTGCACAACTTAAAATGACGCTTAATACGATAAAGGAATTGAACGACATGGAAACGTTTGGCTATTAGTAGCATACTTTGTGGTGACATGAAAATATTCGTGTTTTTGAGCTTGAGTTCATGTCATCCGCTTTTGTAAACATGAAAGTGTACATGAAAATATTGTCATGTTTTCAAGGTAACCTGCACATGACATAAGACATAACTTGAAAAATCATGTCTGTTGTCAAGTATGTTTTAAATGCACATGAATGGTTTGTGACTCGATAATCAGATACATGAACATGAGTTGAGACATGAGTCAGACATGAATGTTTCATGTCTGAGTTGTACATGAGCGGAGGCCTAGTCATTATACAGTAGTAGGATTTCGTTTAAGCAAAATCCAGTTTGTCAGGTCTTTATAAAATGAGTTACATTCTAAGTCACGCAGCAACGGAGGAAGCTCATTTCATTTTACAACATTACGGTACATAATGGATCTTTCAAAGGATAAAGATTTATGAGGAATTGTTTTAAAAGTATTTTTGTGTCGCACATTTAACAAATTGGGTTTGTAAGAAAACACTTCATTGTATTTTAAACACGTATTTTTGAATATTTTTGAAGTGCCGTCGCATACGGCACATTGTCGTGTACAAGATTTTTTCATGGATAGATAAGATATTTAATTTTTCTAGTAAAAAATCTTGCATATCATTAGAAAAGATTAATGAACCTCTGCTTGCACATTGTTTTCTTAGGTTACGCGTTTTACAATTTATTTTGTAGACAAATAAGTACAAGAGTTTATTGATTTTATGTTGCAAATAATTTAAATCATTAGTTGAGACGCAAGCCCAAGTGGAGAGGCAATAGTCAATATTTGAAAATAGATGTGCATGTATGAGTATTTTGAACATATTGAAATTAACATATGCCTTGAGTTTATAGAGGAGACAGATTGCAGACAAAAGTTTTTTCTTGACATGAAGATAGTGTTGTTTAAAAGTCAGGTTGCAATCAAGTTGGATCCCTAGATACTTAAACGTATACACTCTTTCAATGGAATTTCCACTGCAACTCATAGACAGATTATCATTGGATTTGTGAAAAACCATGAATTTAGTTTTTTCAAAGTTTATGAATAATCCGTTGGATTTACACCACGAGTCAATTTCCTCAAGTGCTCGTTCGGCTTTGCTTATAGCAGAGTTTACATCTTTATCATTTACATAAATGACAATGTCATCGGCAAACGAGACAGGTACATAACGAAGCTATTATAGGCAACAAACATACATCATTTATATATATTTATAAATAATAATGGTCCCAGAATAGTTCCTTGAGGTACACCGCAGAAGAAATTGAAGGGTTTAGAGATCTTGTCACCTATTTTAATCGAATAGGATCTCTGCAGGAGATAACTACACAGCAAACGGATAATGTCATTATGCAACTTGAAATCACATATAAGCTTCAATAATTAGGGTACATGTTGCACTGTGTCAAATGCTTTGCGAAAGTCTATAAAGACTGCCACCACGTGTCCCTAGGAAATATCAATTTTATTAAAAACCTCTTGAGTCAAAATTTGAACGGCTGTTTCACATGAGCGCCCTCTACGAAAACCTTGTTGGTGGTCTGCAAGCTTTTCAGAAACACGATGCAAAATTAATCTTTGTAAGATTTTTTCAAATAGTTTGCACATAAAGGGTAAATTGCTGATAGGCCGGTAGTTTTTTGCATCATTTTTACTGCCTGATTTTTTATACAGTGGAGTCTTAACCGCAGTTTTAAATTCATGTGGAAAACAGCCTTCACGCAAAAATTTCGTGAATAACATTGAAACTGGGGCTGAAAGTGAGGACAAACACATGAGAAATATATATGATGAAATCACGTTATTTGCACAAAACTTGCGTTTAACACTTTTGGCAGCAGCTATGACTTCCTTTGCAGTGATTTCAATAGGTTCAGCGTCTAATTCTAGCGAACTGCTAATTCTCATAATTTCAGTAGTTAAGTCACAGAGAGTCGATGACAAAGTTTTTGTGTAGTTGTGAAGAAATATCTTCAAAAGTATCAAAACTTTCACCATTTTAAATTAGTTTCGTAATTGTGACTGCTTTAGTTTTGCCACCAGATAACTCCTTAAAGTTCTCCCATAATGTGGTTCAGTGGTTAGAGACGTTGCATTTATCCATATGATATTTGGCTTTACTCAGTTTAATTTCAGTTATCACACGATTTCTTAAAACCTTGTAATTTAACCATTCATTATTCAATTTGCTCGTGAGTTCTGAAAGGAGTGTAAGATGCAGGTTTGAATCAGAATCCGTAAGCTTTCTGATTTGTGCACGAGTCGCGTAAAAGTTTTTCTGAGCTTTGTTTCGTGAAATTATTAATTGTCGTATGCTACTATTTAACCAAGGACAAGGTTTTCCTTTCACACGTAGCTTGCGCAATGGTGCGTGTTTATCAATAATTCCCATTACGGTGGTTTCAAAATGTGGCCATAAGCGCTCTAATGGGACAGAATCATCTTGAATAGTAAGATTCGAATTTAATAGATCCATATTCACTGCATCCCAATCCACTTGTTTGAAGTTTCTGTAAGATAATTTAACCGGGCAATGCGTGTCCCTTGCACTCTTAATTACCAAATAAATGAGCTCGTGGTCTGAGGTGAATGGCATGGTTCCACTTAATGCGATGTTTCCAGGTTTTGAACAGTAGAAATGATCTATTAATGTAGCAGACTCAGATCTATTCTTTGGTTTGGCATAACGTGTTGGTGTCTGAATTAATTGAACCAATCCCATATGTTTAGATACTTGCTGCAGTTTAATAGCATCTTCTTGGCATTTCAAAATGTCTATATTGAAGTCACCTCCAATATATATATCTACATTCTCTCCAAGAATGCAGGTTAAGAGCTCATCGAAACTTTCAATAAAAGCTGGACTGTAAACAGACGGAGGTTTGTATATAGATACTACAATGAAAGGTTTCGTGAAGGATGGCCAGACTTGCACACATATTGTTTCAACCTCTGTAGGAAATTTGACATTATATTGTAATTCCAAGTACTTAAAGCTCTTATGAATGTATATTGCTGAGCCCCCTCCTACTCTGGTTTTTCGGTCCTGTCTTATTAGATGAAACTCAGGCATATTACGAATTACGAATTTATTCAGGATTCTTTTCGGGCGGCGCCCATATCATCCAGATGTTAAACGTTACAAATTTTAGCAATTATAACTCAGGCATATTATAGTAATTATCATCTATGTCCTCAGTCCACTTAGTTTCAGCACACAGTACAACGTTAAATTTATAAATGTCACTTAACGCCCGAAGCTCACCACATTTAGATAGATTAAGACTATTTGCATTGATGTGGGCTATTTTGATGCCTTTGCATGATTGTAAAGGTATGTCAATTTCAGGTGATAGTTGAATTTCCTCACTCTCATTGACATCAATATCAATATTAGGTAAATGCACCAGCAGGTTCTCATGTAAATTTGAGGCTGATAAAAGTGAGTGACTGGAGCAAGAATTACATTTCAACGAATTGTCGCGAATACACTTGTGGAATTGATAAACACTTGGTCTGGGGATGAGGCAAATTCTGTGAAACCGCAATGCACATACACATTGAAAAGCAAGCTGAAAGAGTTTAATTTGTTTACAACAGACTGCACATGTCTAAATTGACTCCATTATAGCATAGAGAGGACTGTCTGCAGAGGAAGCAACATCAGTTTGACAGTTTCGCACTGGGCACTATTAACTATGCACTCACAGGAATAGCAAAATTATGCAAGAGCACTAATCACTGCACTGCAAAGCAATTGTGAACAGAAATATTAAGCGTTAAAACAATCCTCCAAGCAAGTTGAATACGAGGATAAACAAGGGTGTTCGGTTTACTTGATCATTTGATAGGTAATCAGGTATGGGATAGGAAAAAGGTCTGCACTATCAGGACAAGTGGCAGGGTGATCCTACCTGGAGCTCGTCCAGAAGTGGAATAGAGTGGAATAGATAGTCAAAATTAAACACTAAGGTGCCATATATTATTAAATTTCACGTACTATGTATTACATTTAGAAAAATCTGGTTAAAGTACCCGGGTACGAGTACGGGTACAACACAGAAACCCGAGATTACTTCTTTCCTTGCCATACCAGCCTTCTTGCAATTTTTAAATTTCACCGTTCCTTTAACATTACTGGGGATGCTTTTACAAGGTGCTTTACTCCGGTCTTAAAGCGACATGGTAGGGATGTAGTTATAGTTAGTACGGACTGTGCTCTTGTTTGAATGTGTCCAGCTATGGATGCTTTCATAGGGTACACGCACTGTATTCCGGTATATGTGCTCCATGGTAGCGTACTGTTATAGTTAGCATTGTCATTTCATGGGAATTTTTGTCGCGTAAATGAAAAAAATAAATGTTATTCTCAATATAATGTATACATGGGTGCATAAATTGGGTTTCAGCTTCCTTCAAGTTCAAAGACGTGCGTGCGAAATATTTTTCAATGGAAGTCGAGAAAATGGAGAAAATTGATGCAAAGGACGATTTCCCTTCGGTAAATTTCAAATATTGTGCAAATAGGTTCTGCCTTTTGATTATCGCGATTTATTTTGTATGCTTACTACCTAATTATTGTGCTCAGATGTGTTTAAAATTCATGGTGGAATATTGTAGCTGTATTGACCGAATGCATTTTTGTCGTTTTAGCCGTGGTACCACAGCTACGTGGCTAATTGGGTACAATTAGTTGCTCTGGATGTGGTAATGGTTCAAGTTTTGGGAAGTAAGGGCCAATTAAGGGCCGCATCGGTTTGCATTGTAAATTATTTCGGCAACGTAGTTTATGAAAACCTGGTCTACCATGAAGAGGATAGCTTTGTGGTGAATTACCACACAAAACTCATTAACGGATTCCAAAATAATAGCCTAGTAGAAGGTGTGGATTTCGTGACCGTCCGAAATAGAGTGGAGGAAATCCAAAGCAGTAAATTGGTCATTGTAGTTAATAGAAAGGGGGATTTCAAAAGCCTCAATTCGGACATGGACAACTTTCACACCTTTGATTTGCATAATCACTGGAAACAGTCAAATGGGAGCCAAAAAAAATTCGGTGAACCCGTTTATCAGGCAATCAGCCTGAGAAGGTTGTATCTCCATTATTTCAAGGTAGATATTCAAGCAGGAAAACATTCAGCCAAGGGAGATGCCCAGGCGACTATGAGACTCTTCCGAGATGTCTACCTCAAGATAAAGACGACGAATTTGCACTCAAAAATTCCACGACGGTTACGAAGAATTTAATGCCATAGCTAAATTAAATCAAGTTGTGTAGGCGTACGTAGTTACAGCTTCTCCTGCATTCGGCGTATTCGTTTTAAAAATAATATTGAAATGTTTACTATTTAAATAATTAAATATTATTGTATAAATGATTGTGACATAGTAATGCACCACTTTTTAAAACTATTGTAACAATATCACTAACTATTAATACAGGATTTTTAAATTTATGTATAAAATTCATGAAGAACTTCGAAATTGTCCCTCTAGCACCAATGTGAAGACCAATAGTTTCAATATCTTTAACATCAAAATTTGATTAAAAGTAAGGAATGCATGGATCATAAATCGATTTCTTCTGTTGATTCACTTGTTCTGCTTGGTTATTATTATCTTCCATTCTGATGGTGGGGTCAGTAATAAAAGTTGCTTTAGATCTCATTTCAACTTCAAATATATATACCCTTCTACACCTTCCATCTAAATCTTCACAAAATACTTCTTCGTCAACCTTAAAACCTTCTTCTCTTAATTTTGTTGCTAAAAGGGTTTTTAAATCTTCGCTCGTTAGGTATAACGCAATTGATGTATTTAGCCTACTTAAATGCAATAATTACAATAATACTGTTATAATTTGAAACGTGCGTGTAGAAGTTAGCAGATTTACTGCAGCGGCGTTTCCCGCCTTCCTTCTTTCAGCTTCCCTTCATTCGTACATAACCTAACGCTTAATTCGTTTACAGGCTGCTTTGAAGGCACTCATTCGACCTCTTCGCACCTCTGCTGTCCATACCTGTTACATTACAAAAATATTCTATCCGCTTCGGCGTTGCTCCAGTCGTTAATGACAAACCAGGTCTGCCGATGTAAAATGCGATTCTAAATGAAACTTAGTGGGAATTGTACTAGCTTCATTAATTGTCAGAATCTTGAATTTTATGCAGTGATCTGAGTAGAAACCCTAGGTAACTTTGCCCAACATTTAAACACATGCATCCATTCTTAATGCGTAAGTTGGATAATCCAACCCTACTAATTCATCTTTAAGCAATAACTTCAAGAATTTCAAGGGTTATACATCTGTTGAATGGTAAGAGTTGTCGTCTGAGTGCGCTTAACCTTGCCTTAGTGCTGCTAGAGTGATATGTATTTATTGTGGCTGGTGGTGTTTGTTGTTAGTCAGAGTGCCTTCCAAGGGCAGAAATCTGTGGACTGGTAAGTGTTTTATATGCCTGTAATAACCAGTAAACAGTAAGCCAAATTTTAGTAAAACCTGACAATGGTCGTTATAACTATTAACGCTTACTTATATTTTTACAACCGGTGCAAGTGGAGTTTAGAAATTTATTCATTAGCATGCTTGTTAAACGTTTATAATCATATAATCTTTCCTCTCAACGGGTACCCCAATGTTTATTAGCCATAAAATGTTCACTTGCAATTACATGTTTTTAAAACTTTATGGATGTTGTAGTTTAAGATTGATTACATCGTGAACGCGGATAACATTTGTGCTGCGGCTTGCCATAATTAAACAGCGATATACCATGACATTTAATTGGCTAACTAACAATCGTACCGCTAGTTGCTTTGTTCTTATGGAGTTTAAATTTGTAAAAATGTCTCTGTTCTGCTAGGTAATTCCTACGGCTTATGGACGAAACGGAAGACGGGCGACGGAGGCGTGCAGCCGCTGTTGAAGCCGCGTTCCCGCATGCCTGGAAGGCCTCGAAGCCTCACCCTAGTACTGGCAGTAATTGGACGGCCAATATGATGGCCAATACACTTGGGTATTATATGTAGATGAATGCGTTAAAAGTACTGTACGGAACATGATAATATTTTTGAATGGTGTGTTGTTTTAGTTACGTTCCGGAGGTAGGACTAGGGCGTCACGGCCAGGGTCAGACCTCAATTGTGAAGCCGCCACCTGATTTGGTCAGCCGACAACCCGACATGGTTTTTGACAGGAGGCTGGACAGCGACGTCATGAGGTGCGTTGGGAAAGCGGAGATGAACGAACAACGCCTCGGCGCGATAAACTACCTCGAAGGGATAGCATTCACATCAGGGGGGATGGTAAAAGAACAATGTGACATAATGTAGACATTGAATAATAAAAACTTAGTACAATGATTTCGGGTTCTCGTAGTTTCAAGGCGAACCAAGCCCAGACTGGAGAGACCTAAAGAAGGAGCAAAGAAAGAACGGTACA
This sequence comes from Allacma fusca, assembly GCA_947179485.1. Lineage (NCBI taxonomy): Eukaryota > Metazoa > Arthropoda > Collembola > Symphypleona > Sminthuridae > Allacma > Allacma fusca. The sequence goes on along the minus strand of CAMXBY010000007.1, from coordinate 72,193 downwards.
GACATTGCATTACGCAAAAAACGTCGGTGTGAGAAAGTTTACGCCAAACGGGCAGCGAAAGCGGAGGAGAGAAGAAGGGCGGACTCTACGTCGAATTGTGGCCGCAACACACCACCATATTTCTCTGGAAATCCGACACCTTTATAAATTATGTGTAATAAATAATTTAGCCATATATATCGTGATGTAAACATGTAATTATTGCTTTCTTGGTACTACGAAGCACTAAGTGTCAGGGGATACGAATCTGAGCTTGAATTGAAATTCCATTGAGAATTGTGGATATGGTAGTAGCAAACTGCCGGGTTCATGACAGTCCTACAAAATCGACAGTCCTAACATATATGTACATTCCATGATAAAAGATTACGGCTTTTTGCTATTATAACACTGGTGATTTTTGACATTTTCATATTTCCAATACTACTTCCTCCTAAACTAACAATAAGGTACTTTGTATTCGTGATGTACTCAATATTCGCTCTTCATTAAAAACGTGGAATAGCTTGCCAAGAAAATTTGTTCAATTTCCTGAAAACGAAAGCATAAACATATCTACGAGAATGAAAAGTCTACAATCCATGGGGCATTATGATATAAATAAAGCTGCCATATTCAAATCAGCAAAATAGTAGGCTTTTTAATTTTATGTTGAAATTTATTCCGTTGTATGTATAAAAACAATTTATGGTTTTAAAGCGATTTAACAATCATTCTCTGAAAATAACTACGGTATATTGCTTAATGGCAAGTACTTCTGCTGTATGTTAATATTAGTAACTAATACTTGTCCGAGGAATTGAATTTGTTTCAACAAATCTGCGTCACCAAATAGCATATCATAAAATGATACACATATTCATCCTCGAATAACGTTTAAACCTGCCATTGCTTCCAGAAGTTCCATGGACATTTTAAATTTCAACACAATTTATTGATAAAAGCGAATGAGCGCTCAGTGACAGCGTTGGTTCCTGAAATGAAGCAAGACAATTTTATAAAAAGAAAGTGTCGAAAAAATTTTACTAGACGGAAAAGTAAGTACTCAGCTGGACTGTCATATTCTCGCAAGCATATTCTGCGATGCGGAAGTAAGTACGTTTAGATTATTTTTTTTGTAAACCACCGTTGAAAGTACAATCTCCTCCCAATTTAATTTTAACAGGTCAAATAATACCACATGGTGTACTTACATTTAAATAAAAGCAACTATTCAGTACTAACGGACACAATAAAAATATTTAGTGATGATTTCCACTTCATTTTCATTTTATGATTTCTACTACTTCACATTAATGCACTACTGCAGTATTCAAAAGGAATGAAACAATGAGCAGAATTTGAGTTCACATTATAGACCTACTTTTATATGGAAAGACGTTAATGATTCGATAATTTACACGTACCAAGTTCTAAAATGTAGGATAAGTTTCGCTGGATAGTGCTCACACTTTCCAGCACAATAATTTTACAATTATTTTCTGCAAATGCAAAACAGTAGATTTTAAAGCTTTTTCAATAAAATAGTAGACTTAGTAGATCTCATGATTTTTTAGTAAACTGCCTCCCCAAATAGTAGCTAGTCTCCTAAAAAAGTAGGCATCATGCATCTTTAGTCACGATCGACCATGATAATGCACTATTGAATGAAATGCACTTGTTTAAGATCTCATTTTTATTTAAATCTTCCACAGTTGAAGCAGACCCGGGTAAGCTCATGTTCACATTACTTCCCAGATCCGTTGGCGTTTCGGACTGGTAACTGATCAAGTATCCTATACCGTTGTAAGTCAGGGATATTAGTACCACTGCTCCAGCAGCGTATCTGCCTCTTAACCATGTACAAAGAAACCTTGAATGGCCACCAAACGACCAAACAGCTATATATCGGTCGATAGCAATGGCCACAGTGAAGTACACTGACCCAGTGAGAGCTTATTCACATCATCAGAACATAGAAATAAAAATACAATGCAAAACATAGCCTATGCTTTTTTAGTGCACATAATTTAGTGTATAATTTGAATATGTAGATACTAAAATTGTTAGAAATAAATGCAAGTATTTGTAGTACCAATCCTATAAATAGGGTACCAGTATTGCCTATACGAATCCACATAAAGAGTCACAAATTCGGTCCCATCCGTGTCACCAATAAAATAATCAAAAACTATTAACAAGGCTATCCGACGTTAAGGAAATTTGTAACCAAGAATAAAATAACACAACAAGCAAGACAACGTAGGAGGAATGACAGGGAAGATCTCATTGCGCCAGAAAATTCTTTAGCTATCGATATCCAGAAATTATAACTAATTAATATAAGTATAGATACCTCTTGTTGTGCTCATATGAAAACCCTTTAAATTTTCTACAAACAAACGTCCGATGGCATTTTATTTAAAAATTTTATAATTTGAGTAAAAACTCAAAAACATTCACAATTTCAGTTATTTCAAAAGTTCCCCACTTCCCTGAGCGCTGAATATAGAAATTTTGAGCTACGGAGATGGAACAAATTTTGAGAAAACTGAACAAAAATTTGCTACAAAATAATGTAATAGGATATTGTATATTATTTCACCTTATATGGACTAGGGGGAGAGAAGTAATTGAAGTATTTCGAATTTGTAATTCTTCAAGAAGAATCACCCGTTTGAAAAATGATGCATTGCATTGAAAATCAAAGTAAAAAATGCATTGTCTGGTATGAACCTTGAATTCAAAAGGAATATAATTGCAATTCTTGAAGAAAAAAATCAGTGGTGTCTACTAACTTAAGCTGTGCTTTATTTTTCAGCGAAAGAGCCGGCTTTACTTGGATTAACATTTTTAGAAACGGTTATAAATTTCAACATTTAATGCAAATATGTCTATATAACCCAAATACCTAGAAAATATTTTTAACGCTTTAAAAATCAAAAGGACAACCTGTATTATATGTATCGGGTAACTATAGGTCACATACTGGAGTATTGGATCAAAATCAGTAACTTAACAAAATTGGTAAAAATTGTTTGTCATGTAAAAATTGTTTTATCAATACAACTAAAAAATGCCGTCTGGCATAACCGTCTGTACTGAAGAAATTTCCTTCCTCGTACTTTACTTCAACTCTTGTATGTATAACTAACTTTCTCTTAATGACGAGAGAACCAGTGATGGGCACCTCGCCTATATATAGGCCCTATAAATAGGCGATGTTATAGGCGGCTGGAAAACACTGAAAGTATGTAGGCGAGGTTGACAAAAAATGGTAAGCCTTGTATGAATACTAGGCTAGGGGATAGGAAGGCAAATATAGCACCAATTATATAGGCAAGGAAAAGGAAGGGTGTCAAGTTTTGCCGATCATGTCAGAATATTATGCTGAAAGGTACCTATCGGTAATTTTACAAGGCATTGAGTAAGAGCATGCATCAATGCATAAGCTGACTAAACGTACCATTGGACCGCATTATACGTTTTATTGGAATCTGGTTTTGGGGTTGTTGGTAAATACAGAATAAGGAACAATAGTTGATAAACAAATAGAACTTATGTAGCACAAATCCACTGCACTTCAAAACTAGGCAAGGTGTTACCTAGGCAGTCGGAGAAAAATAGAAAAGGAAAAGGTAGACGATGTATCTGCCTAGTTTTGAGCTGTAGGGAATGGCATCCCTATAGCCCAGTAGGTAAGGCTGTTTTTCAAATATTTTATAGGGAAGGCGGAAGGATAGGCGATCCACTTGCACACCACTGGAGAGTACACAATCACCACCTATGAATTCCACACGGAGATCATAGGTATGGATCATGGATATGTAAAGCTGCCACATTCAAATAAGCAAAATAGTAGGCTTTTTAATTTTATCTCAAAATTTATTCCGTCGTATAAAAACAATGTATCTATTCTATCGTTAGCATTTTCTTAAAGTTATTTAGCAACCATTCTCTGAAAACGACTGCGGTACATTGCTTATTGGCAAATACTTCTGCTGTGTGTTAATATTAGTAACTAATACTTGTCCTAGGAATCGAAGTTTCAACAAATTTGTTTCACCAAATAACATACTTATCATTAAATGATACACATATATCCACTCTAGAATACATTTTACAGCTTTCATTGCTTCCAGAAGTTCCATGGACCTTTTAGACTTCACCTGCGTCCACAATTTATCGATAAAAGCAAATACGCGCTCAGTGACAGCGTTGGTTCCTACTGTAAAATGAAGCAGAACCCTGCTTGCGCTGACAAAAATATTTCTAGCAAGACAATTTTATAAAAAGAAAGTGTCGAAACAATTTTACCTGGAAGGGAATGTAAACTCAACTAGGAGTGTCATATTCTGGCAGCAGATTCTGCGATGCTACTAATTACTTTTAGATGCTTTTTTGTAACCCATCGTTTAAAGTACAATCTCCTCTCATTTTAATTTTATCAGGTCAAATAATACCACATGGTGTACTTACATTTAAATAAAACAGCAACTATTCAGTACTAACGGACACAATAAAAATATTTAGTGATGATTTCCACTTCATTTTCATTTTATGATTTCTACTACTTCACATTAATGCACTACTGCAGTATTCAAAAGGAATGAAACAATGAGCAGAATTTGAGTTCACATTATAGACCTACTTTTATATGGAAAGACGTTAATGATTCGATAATTTACACGTACCAAGTTCTAAAATGTAGGATAAGTTTCGCTGGATAGTGCTCACATTTTCCAGCACAATAATTTTACAATTATTTTCCGCAAATGCAAAACAGTAGATTTTAAAGCTTTTTCAATAAAATAGTAGACTTAGTAGATCTCATGATTTTTTAGTAAACTGCCTCCCCAAATAGTAGCTAGTCTCCTAAAAAAGTAGGCATCTGGCAGCTTTAGATATAAAAGAAGGCTGCCTACATGTTAAAATTCAAATGGGGTTCATAACATTATAAATTTGTATTGTGCCAAACACAGCACGTGTTGTGTGATTTCTTGATTTTACGTTTTCATAAAAGTACCCAAATATTTAAGGTACTTGGAGATCAGGTTCAGGTAATTCAAGCACTCGCACCTGTTACTGATGGAATCGACTCAAATAGGTATTCTTGCGTACCCGTTCCCAAACCCGTAACTGTACCCAAGTTTTCGGGTACAAATTGCATGGACCTAGAAAGTACCCAATATTTTTGGGTACAAAATTTATGTACTCATTTTGTACCGGGACCTGCACCCATATACCCGGGTACTTCCTGTACCCGTGAAGGGCACTAATCGTCAGAGTTTGGCCTTGATTTGTTGATGTATTGATGGAAATTATAAATAATGAAAATAATAATAATAAAAATATTCGCCCAAACAGGGGGCACATTTTATTCTTGCATTCAACCATAAGTCATCATGCCATACACAATTTTGAGAACTTGTGAAGTTACAACTGAGAAGCTTATACCGGCCCTCTTCGGTTTTTATAGAGTGGTGGGAATCACATGTACAGGGTGTCGTACATATTTCTTCCCCTTATATGAGTAGGCACAGAGCTAGACTAGTGGGACAAACACCCCTCAATCCATTCCTCCCATTGAGAGAGTATAACACAAGTCTTTTGCTCCAGCCGAGGAAATGTAGAGTAGGAGATGGTTGGGAAGGAGAGGAGGATTTGGGTATTAATGAAGGAGATTAACGGACGCTCATTTTGACTGGAATATCTAGCGAGCAATGCAGATGGGCAGCTTCTCCTGGTTCCTCTCCGTCTAAAGGATGTCCACTGCTAGTTCCCTTTTTGCATCCAGGCCATGGTTCCAGTTTTCAGAGTGCAGCCCCTTTCACGCCCTTCTCCTCACCTCACCCAAAGCTATAGTAGAAGATAGAAAGAGCAGTGGAAAATTTTTCGAAAGTATCAGAGCTTTACCGGAGTCGAAATCGACTCCAGCCGCAACAAACGGGACGCTATGACCACTCACCCACCACTGCGTGGCTAATAATGAAAATAACGTGTGTTTTAATACAGATTATTCGCCTGTCTACAGTAGATTCAGAATCATTTGAAGTGCAATTTCATTGAGGAATAGATATACATAACAAAAGAATAAAAGTAGATTTATTGATCATTATCACTCATTGTTCGGAATATTTGTTTGTCCATTCCCTAAGGAGAATCTGACATTAATGCACTACCAGAGCTATGCAGTATTTTCAAATACAGTATTTTAAAATACGTATTTTCAGACCACAAAGTATTTTGTATTTCAAAGTTGGTAAGCAGTAAGCAAGTATTTTGTACTTAGTATTTTGAGAGCCAGGAAGTACAAAAGTATTTGGTATTAACTTACTCTCAATGAAATATGAAATGTAATTCAAATAAAGTATTTTGCTCAAAATACTTTTCGCTGGTATTATTTCTGATTTTGACACTGTATGTAGCTTATACAATGTGCAATGTCTATGAAAATTCCGTTTTACACATTGGAATAACATACGTTGGCATGAATCCCTTGGCTACATCAAACATGTTCAGATTCTCGATACTGTACATCGTCGTTGAAGAGGTGAAATGGTCTACGTGCGCATTGTTTTTACATCACAGACCATTTTGCCTCTTCAACAACGATATTTAAGATACGCCGAAGACGAATACCTACTCGATTTAATTTTCAGTTACTAGCCCCTTTTTATAAAAATTATTCTGAAAATACATTTATTTACTAATAAATAAAAACTTCATATTAATCGGTTACTTCATTAACAGTCAAAACGACTTAAAATATAATTATAATGGACTGACCTATTCGGCAACCGTTGAACAATTCGTTACTACACATGTCTTATATGCAGTCTTTGAAGTGACTGTTTTAAAATATTTGTTCTAGAAATCGAAAATAGTGAGGATTAGGTGGGTATTTAAAGAAAAGTATTGTATTTAAAATACAGTATTTTGTAATTGAGTATTTTAAATTTTCTACCAAGTATTGTATTATTATTTGTATTTTAGTAATGTAACCTGAGGTATTTTACTTTGTATTTTGTATTTTCCATATTTTAATTCATGTATTTTATTTTGTATTTTGGCATCGAAGACCAAGTATTTTGCATAGCTCTGTGCACTACTGCACCTTGACTATGTTTGTGTGTACTCCAAATTACAAAAGAGAATAAGGTTAAGACTTAAAAGCAGCAATGCCCTACCACAATGATAATTGCCAGCTTCCACAGGGAAAATAAGTATTTAAAACTGGCCGTGTGCAATAACAAATCAATGATTGCAGTCTTTTCCCAGCGTGAGGTCCAGTAAGCTGGGCGCATACCCTACATGTAAGCCTACAAGTAGGCAAGAATGTTGGTTATGCTCAAATTTTCATACATGTTGTAGACAATTGTATTTTAGCCTGTATATTTTAAGGGGAAATAATCTGCAATTATGTTTGCTGGGAATAATCAATATGTAGATACCGAGAAAAACGTAGGCACTGTATGTATGTTCGAATTTTTGGGTAATTATTCCAAAGCGCTGAATAAAAGCCCCATCTAGATTTTATTTCAATGTTTTTTTTACTTCTATTTAACTGCTACAGTGCAAACGATTCTAATTCGTTTGCATTGACGCTAGTAATTCTCGATCACCTCCAAAATATCAAAGCAACAAATATTGATTTTTAATAAGTAGCATACATAAACATTTTCTGAAACAATATCTGAAACTTTTTGAAAGCAAATTTTAATAAGGTGATTTGAACATGCACTTTCATTGTCAACTCTGTATTGCTTAAGCAATAATTATTTTTAAAGTAACAGCAATGTAAATAACTTGTAGGCTTCAATTTATGCATGCATAAGTTTATTTCAGTTTGCAGGTAGGATTCAATTCCGACAAAGATGTATGTAGACTGTAGGTAAGGACAAATCTCGGGAGGGATTTATGTAGGCTAATATGTAGGCTCTACGTAAGAATCTACAAATATGTACGATTTAAGTTATGCGAATATTTTACCCAGCTTTGGTTCAGTATGAAAATGCTTTGCGTTGACAAAATCCTCTCATCTATACTCAATTCACTGGCCCTCATTATTCCTACATGATAAAAAGGTTTTTCCTGAAATATACAAATATCTTATCTTTACTATAGATAGATAGTATTGTGTAGGCGTGTAGGCTGCATGATAGCCGGAACAATCCATTAGGGGTAGGGGAGATATGTATATTAGGAATAATGGTGTAGTTATGCAGTAGAATTAGAGCAAAATTACAAATATGTCTTTGATAGAATAGTATAGAGTTGGTGCGTGTATGTACCCTGCTGGATTTCTGGAAAAATATTATCATTACAATGCTTATAGGCAATTTAGCTTTTTGAACACAAAAATCTGGCTTGCGTACCGTAAACTGGCAAACACCTTGAGCAACAAACGGTGTACACGGAAATTGCTTTGTTTTTCAAGCCTTTAAACGGCTTTCCTGTTTAACAAACTCAAAAGGATTTAAATTAAAACTGCTAACTGAAATTTAAAATTCGTTGTAAATTTTACCAAGTCAAAATTAAAATAAGCGTAGCCCTAGAGTTAAAAAGAGCAAAATTTCTAGGAATATTTTCTTCAGAGTTAAAATCTTTTCTTCAGACGTTCAGACCCAATCTTGTTAAACTTTAATGTTGAGACATGTGTCTTAATATATCTATACACCAAACTTTTGTCATCAAGAACAATCATTTTCTGGGTAATCGATTTGTTCCCGGGAATTTTATTTTGTTTGTAATATTTTGCATTTGCATTTCCACATTAAGTATCCGGCAGTCTTGCCTGTTAATTATTATTTTGAACTCATATCTCCTCATTTTTCTGTTATTCAGTAACATTGATGATTTTGAATCCTGTAAGATTTCCGTCAAGCGAGATTTCTTAAATTTTTTTTAAACTGGGTATTTATATTTATTTATCCTAATTTTTGACCACGAAAGTGCCAAACGTTTTGAATCATTCAGAACGCTAACATTGCAGGATAGCTACATCACTGTATGTCTTCCAAATGTTGACGGACCCCAATGTTAAGTTACTCTTATACTCTACTTACGTTCTTCCCAGCAGTTAGAATTTAATGGTAGTGGTTAAAAGATGAACCGGATGAACCCCGAGCATATTAGTCACACTGTACTAAATATTTAAAGGCGTACACTATAAACAAGTGGTAGATGATTCAAATTAATCATACACATTCCGAGATGCAAGATAGTAACTTGGTGGTAACTTGTTTAGCATTTCATTATTTCTTTTCTCGCTTCTTTAATTTTTTCTGGCTTGTATCTAAAATGACTTGTTTTACTTGAACAGGATTAAGTTGTAGTAACACTTGGTTACTATAACGTAAGCCTGTCCAAGCAAACAAAAGAGAAATTATAAAAAAGAACAGAAGCTCATTTTTTTCATTCCTGCAAAAAAGTGAATAAAATAAAATTCAAAGAATTTTTTTCATGAATGAAAGAAAAAAATGAACCGCTATACTTCGACATGTAATGTACATAAGTGACGACTGGCACCATCATCAAGACAATCACTTTCAAATTAGTATAAAGGACTAGCATTCAAGCCATCCACCAAGGTGGATGGGAAAACTGGGATTGCAATGATTTGCAATTTGTAAAAAAACATTAAACTTAACATTATATAATTAGGCCGTTTTTACATAGGCTGTTCTTCGTTTAAATAAATACAACGGATCCTTTAAACCTACAATCCGTTTCGATTGGGTAAAATCTGTAACAGAAACTTACTTCGTCGTTAAATTTTAAAGACATATGAATTTAAGGGAGGTCAACTCTGGACCGGTCAGGGTAAAAAATAATAATAAAGACCCTCAGATTCCATGCAGAACAGCCTTTCTATTTATTTGACTATATATATGTTAATCAAAGTCAAAGTGCCCCGTCACTGACCTACATAAGCAATGGCTTAATATTCAGTTTTACCTACATTTCATAGGTTTTTGAAGTATCTTTTGACTTTATCTGTATAGTCACAAATTAACATTGAATGGAACTGGCATCGTAGCTAGATATAAAACACACTCTTAAGAAAACTAAACGCTCCCTACTTATGTTAGCAACATTGCCACAGACTTTGGTCAAAATAGAATTAGCTGATTTTTAAAAACTGATGCCTCTCTTTTACTGCGTGAAGTCGGTACTCAAAGAAAAATTTTTATAATTATTGTTCTCAAACTTTTCCGTGACATAAATATTGTTTTGAAAATATTTCAATGCTGTTTAGTAAATAGGTGCTCTACTGGGTACTTATAAAATGGCAATTAAATTATTTTAGCCGAGCAAATATTTTAAATTTGAAATTGTCTTTGTTTTATGCTTTTTGCTAGAACCCATTATTAAAATTATATGAATTGACCACAAAATATTAGCTAACCCTAATTTAATGAATCAATAAGACCCTAATTTTTGACCATGCAAGTGTCAATTTGTTTAGCAATCCAGGACGCTGTCAATGTATAATAGCTATTTTAATTAATTTTATGTCTGACATGTGTTGGTATACCCCAAAGTTACTCTTATACTCTAAATTACTCTCATATCCAAAGTTAGAATTAATAGTGGTAGTTAAAAAATGATGGCCAATCAATGTTAGCCAAACTACTAAATATTCAAAGGCGTACACAATAAGCAAGTAGTAGTTGATTCGAATTAACCATACAAATTCCAAGATGCAAGATAGTAACTTTTGTTGGCAACTTGTTTAGCAATGCAGTATTTCTTTTCTCTCTTTTTTATTTATTTTTGGTTTGTAATCTAAAATGGCATTATTTTTGTTGTCTTGAACCGAATTAAGTTGTAGTAACATTTGGTTACTATAATTTAAGCCTGTCCAAGCAAACAAAAAAGAAATGTTAAAAAATAAAGAAAAAGAAGTTTAATTTTTTCCTTTCATTCGAGCAAATAAATGCTTTAAAATAAAAATTAAAGCATTTTTTTCATTGAAAGAAAAAAAATGAACCGCTATGCTTCAACATGTCATGTACATAAGTGACGACTGGCACTATCATCATCATCAAGACAATCACTTTCAGATTAGTACTAGCATGCAAGCCATCCACCAAGGTGGATGGGAAAACTGGGATTGCAATTATTTGTAAATCATAAAAAACATTTAATAATATATAATTATGCCGTTTTTACATAAAAGGCTGTTCTTCGTTTAAATAAATGCAGCGGATCCTTTAAATCTCCAACCCTTTTCGATTGGGCAAAATCTGTGACAGAAACCAACGTCGTCGCTTATTAATATATTCTTTTCATTACATACCTTGGAAAAAGCTAAAATCAAAAATTTAATTTTTATTTTTAAAAAACCTCCTTTAAGGGGGTCCACTCTGGACTGGTCAGGGTAAAACAAAAAACAAAGGCCCTCAGATTCCATGCAGAAATGCCTTTCTATTTATTTGGCAATTTTTATATTATTTTATATTTTATTTCAAGTGCCCTGTCACTGACCTGCATAAGCAATTGCTTAATATTCACTGTTTTACCTACATTTCGTAGGTTTTTGAAATAACTTCATTGTTGTATTGGTTGTATCTGTAGTCACAAATAAACATCGCATGCAATTGGCGGCGTAGCTAGATATAAAACACTTAAGAAAACTAAACGCATCATACTTTGTTAGCAACATTTCCACAGAATTTGGTCAAAATAGGATTAGCTGTTTTTTAAAAACTGAAGCCTCTCCTTTTACTATTTTAGAATTGTTCTCAAACTTTTGAATAATGTTTGATTATTAGACGTGAAACATTCAATCTTGGCTTACAAAAATTAATTATTTACCCATGGACCAGGAAAGGGTCAAATTATTTTTAATAATCCAGAACGCTGTTAATGCATGATAGCTACATCATTTTAATTACTTGTATGTCTGACATGCGTTGGTGGACCCCAAAGTTACTCTTATATTCTACTTACTCTCCTACCCAAAGTTAAAATTTAATCGTGGTGGTTAAAAGATGATTAAACTGTACTAATATTCAAATGCGTACGACAATAAGCAAGTGGTAGTTGATTTGACACACATTCCAATATGCAAGGTAGTTACTTGTTTAACATTATGGTACTTCTTTTCTCTCTGTTTTAATTTTTACTGCTTTGTAATCTAAAATAGTAATATTTTGTGTTGACTTGAACAGGATTAAGTGGCAGTAACACTTGGTTACTATAACTTTAGCACGTTAAAGTAAACAAAAAATAAATGTTAAAAAAGAATAGCGGTTCGTATTTCTTTCATTCGAGCAAAAATAATTAATGTTTTAAAATAAAAATCAAAGCAATTTTAAGAATGAAAAAAATTAACCGCCATGCATCAACATGTCACGTACATAAGTGACGACTGCCATCATCATCATCATCAAGACGACGTCTTTCAAATTAGTATATAGGATAAAGGATAGTGCGGCTTATACGTTCAGTCACCATCTTTTAACCAACTTTATTAAATTCTAACTTTGGGTAAATTCTCTATCAATACATATTAGACATTAAATGAATTAAAATGATGTAGCTTTCATGTATTGATAGCGTTCTGGATTTTCTGGCGTTCGTGGTCAAAAATCAAGTGACGTAATAATCAAGAACCTAATAATTTTGTTGCTTTCAAATACCACTAGTCAAACGAGGAAGTGACAATGGACAGTGGAGAGAATGCGGTATTTGAAGTTAATGTTTTTGCAGTCAAACTTTTCAGTGCACTACAAAATAAACACTTAAGGAGGAATTCTCAATGCGCTTTTCAGAATTATCTAATATAAATAAAAAATATGATTACAGAATGATGTTATTCCGTTACCAGAGTATGGCCACAATCTGCTTCTTTTTCTAAATGATGAACACATGCAGTTCAGCAAACAAGACTGGTTACAACTCAATAGTCAAACCAGAAATTTTTTTGAAACACAAGGCATTGATCTAACAAATTCAAGAATTCGAAAGCAAATTTGTGATATAATTTGCCATCAGTTCCCCAAAATTGATAAGGTAAACTAAATTTTACTAAAATGAAAGGCAACTGAAGTTTTTGGGCTTGTTCTAGGGTGCCTCAATAATTTGCAGTATGGTGCACTCTAAAAACTCCGGGAACACCATATGATGCAGGATCAAACAGAATTATGCCGATTCTGAATTAAATTCATCCTTTAATCCGGAAAACGAGGGATGAATTTATGCTTGCTTTGCAAGTCCTATTTTAATCCTGCAAGTATCCATAATTTAACTATGCTTACAGCATTCATTCCAAGTTACGCCAGGCATGCTTGAAATATCCAAGAATATATTATTCCTGTTGGGATTGAATTTTTACTAGTATGCACAGCAAGATCAAATGCTTCCTGGCCATGATACGTGTGCATATTCTTCCTGCTGGGATTTAAAAATTCTACCGGCCATGATTAGGTTCAGTCCGGAGTTATTAGAGTGATGGGTAACATGTGAACTTGCCATACATGTACAAAGTGTGTTTTCCAAGGGGGGTCAAAATCACTTTTTTTGAAATTTCATGAGGGGTCACCAGTACTTCGCGGAGGGATAAAATTAGCTAATTAATCTGATGCTATACATTTCTCAGGGAATACTTTTAGGCCATTGAAATATTTCATAACGAAAACATGGGAAAAAGCGTGTGTATTATTGCCAAGCCAGGTGTATATGTTTTTAAAAAAGATTGTAGAATTAATACTGAAATGGGACTACAGTTGGTATTGATTGGGTGAAGAAGAATAATTATTCGAAAAAGACGTTTTTGTAATTCCTACCACTACTGCCCTAGTCAAGTCAGAATTGGCTATGAAAGTACAACTTCACTATACTAGGAAGCAAAATGCACTTAAAATATTAAACTTGACTTCACTACGCATGGTGTTAATATTGTGAGACTTGAATAGACACGGCAACTTGCGAAAACACCGGACTTGACTACACTTGACTTACATGACTTTATGCAAAGGCTCGTCAAGTCACAATTACCCTAAAGTAGCTGAAAATCAAAGTTACAAAGGGCTTGAGATAAAAGGGGAACCAGGAACAGGTAGGAACAAGGAACAAGATGGCTAAAAGTAGGAACAGAGGAACGGGAACAGAAGAACAGAAATAGAGGAACGGGAACGGGAATAAAGGAACGGGCACATAAAAGAATAGAACAGGAACAGTAGCCGTTATGGCAATAAGAGCCAGAACGGGAATAGAGGAACGGGAACAGAGGAATTACGGTAGTGTCAACATTAACTGCATATGTTGGTGCAGATTCTTGAGCATAAGTGCATCGTCGGGGTAGTTACAAACTAGTGTAAAAAATGTAAGAAAATAGTTTGGGTTAACTTATTTGCATTCATTGACACTGAATAAACATCCTTATACCATATATAGTTTGAAGAGATGGCAGTGGAAGGTAGGGTTATGTAGTAGGTTATGCTCAAATTTTTTAATATTTTTTAGACACTTGTATGTAAACTGCATATTTCGAGGAAAAAATATGTATCGTAGGTCAGATTATAAAAAACACATTTTTATGTCGTAACCCATGCTTTTTAATTGAGGTATCCATTAAAACTGGGACTTTTTAGAATTTGGCTGACGATATGTATGTATGTTCGAGCCATTGATATTCCAAAATGCTGAATACACCCCCATCTAGAGTTTCTTGAACATATGTTTTTTTTTACTTTTATTAACTTGCTGCAGTGCAAACGATTTCAATTTTATTTGCATTGACACGTCTAGATTACTAACTAAGATCACTAAGTCTAGATTTCCTCCAAAATAACTTGTTGTCGTACAAAGTTAAAAAATGATTCAACAGAATCAGTGTGTAAAACTGTCTAAAATTATTCATACACAAAATCTTCGCAATAAGAGAGGATCTTAAAGAATATTACTCTGTCGTTCAATTCCGACAAAGATGCATATAGGTAGTAGGTATAGGGACAAATCTCGGGAGTGATGTATGCAAGTTGTTGGTAGGGTCAAATCTCAGGAGTGATCTATGAATGTAGGCTAAACTGTAGGCTCTACGAAAGAATCTAAAAATATGTAGAATACAATTTAAGCTTGCAAATATTTTGCCCAGCTTAGACTAACAATATGATTAACACTAAATCAGTAGGTGAAATACCTGAAAGTCAAGTGCGGGTTCAGGTTCGGGTCAGGTTCGGGTCGGGTTTACATCGGATCCGAACTTCAGGTAATTTTTCAGGTACGGGTATCCTAGAAATACCCGACGAAAAATACCTGACAAGTAAAGTATTGGCTCGGATCCGACTGAGCAAGTTCGGGTCGAAGCAAAATTTTTACCTGAAATGTCAGGTGCGGGTCGGGTTCAGGTGCTGATCCTGATTTTTTGGTACCTGAGCAGCTCTGTTGCGCATGTCATACATCAAAGGATAAAATTCAAAAGCAAAGTCTGTTTTATGAAAGTTTTGTTTACCTGACGTTGCTCATTATTAGATGTCACAGCGGTCTCTCCATGAAATAAAAGAATTGCCTTAATAATTCATACTTTTGCTACGAATTATTAGTTTTAACTTCAGTAAATAAATTCCAATATAAAATGAGCTCAGAAGTATCTCAAGCTGAGTAAAATGGCGACGTTAATACAGGGGATAGAAAGGTCACCTGCTCAAAAAGATTTTATTTTCTGTCCAAAATAGGGCAAAATCCTGTGCAACCACTCTTCCTAAGTGGTTCTTTAATTTTTAAGTATACTTAATAATAAGTAATAATAATAATAATAATAAAAATAATAATAAAAGTAATAATATTACCCACTACTACATCTCTTCCAATAATATATTATTGGAAGAGAGATATAGTAGTGGGTAATATTATTACTTGAGCTCACGATTTGGTGCGCTCAGAAAACAGTTTTCTAAGTAAAAGGATATCTGGTGAATGTAAGCGAAGATGAATCGTAATGGTTGCAAAGTTCTTTGGCCAAAAATCGACCTGAATAAAATGATGATTATTATTATTTTAAAGTAAAAGGAGTTAAGAACTGGGAACTTGCTAAAGCACTTCAGCAGTCACAATCCAAGCAAGTTAGAAAACGAAAAAAAAATCCCAGTTGGTCCGGGTTACTGTATTGTTCACAAAAAGCATTTAATAAACAAGTAAATACTGATATATTTACTATTAAGTTAAGAGTACTGGTAATGCTTAAATAAGTATGTGTATGAACATTAACTAATCTTGAATTCATGTAGTACTCGTAAGATCTGCAGTGAAATTAAGTTATAAGGGATCAGCTTATAAGAGTTGTATCGATATAAGGGATGGATTTATTTGGCCACAACTTTCAAATCTCATTTACACTATTCCTTAGTCGTATCTTTATACAATTCCTTTATAAGGGACTAAATTGTAGGGTTCCTTGAGCATCTCTTATATCGGAATTTTACTGTACTCAGAATAAGCGCAAGGATGTCCTTGAATGGGTTTAAATAACAAATAGTAGCAAAATTGCTTTCTGAATACTTTTTGGCTTTCAGTCTGAAGGAAATAATTTGCCAATACAAGCTCTACAAATTATTGTAGCTATTAGCTATATTTTATTCCATGTGATATTTAACTTGAATTATCAAGTTCAAGTCATGGTCAAGTCAAGTTTGGAACTGTAACTACTTGATCAAGTTCGGGTCTTAGAAAATTTACTTGATTACTTGAACTTGACAAGTCAAGTAATTACACGAACGCGAGTTATCAAGTTCAGGTTGTGCCTTGAAAATTACTTGAAGTTTTGTGGTAAAGTCAAGTTCAAGGTCAAGTTTTGAAATTACTTGACCCGATCGCAGCACTGATAGCTTCTCACTGGTCGAATAGTTATCCATACCGTACTCGAATTGCCGGGCTAAATTCCCGCTTGGTTTGGTTTAAGTTCTTTGGACGTACTTGTACTCGCTCTGATACTCGTTAGAAATATACTCAAGTTCGAGTACGAAAACCGATACTGGACCGACGGGTACAAGTACCAATCTTAAGTTGATACCGTACTGAACACATACCCGTACTCGAAATTCGAGTATCTACTCAAACCAGAGCTGCTTGCAGGAATCAGGTAGTACCTGAAAAATACCCGCCGGGTCGGGTTCGGGTAGTGCTGCGCTCGGGTCAAGTATTTATAAAGATCCGACCACGAACTTGACTTGACCCCGACTTTTCAAGTACGTATTTCAAGATTACCCGAACTTGACATTTTCAGTTCAAGTAATACTTGAATGAAACAAGTTCGGGTTTTCAAGTAATTCTCAGATTACTTGACCATGATTTTATACTCGTGTTTCGGGTCCAACTTCAACTTGACTTGACCATGACCCGAACTTGACCATGAACTTGAACTTTCATGTACAAGAAACTTAATTTGTCGGACACCAAAATCTTAAATTTTACTGGAGAAAAATTTATATTTGTAACGAAAGAATATATGGGTATCTAACACACTAGGTTTCACTCAGTCAGTACTTTGCGAACAACCGTCTGTAAAAATTAAAATTGTATTTTTGGTCCTTTTCACTGAATGTTGAATGATGGTACACTGGAGATCTACTCTGATTTCGTGTACCTGTTGGGTCTGGTGTCGCAGTTGACATATTCGGTGGCACAGAACTCTTTTAGGTTTAGCTGACACATACTATTGTAAAAATGGGTGCGAACATATTTAAATCAATTTCTAAGGAGTCATATGAGTGTTGAGCGTTTTTTTGTATTTGCGTACACGGAACAATTTAAAAAAGGGAGCATCCAGAAATTACGTCATTCCATTTTTTACCGTTTTCGACCCCTCCCCCCTCTAAATCATTATTCATCATTTAAAGTTCACCCCCCCTCCCCCCGCCGTAACATAACGTCATCCCTACACGCGCCTTTAAAGTTTTTGCCCACACTCTCTTGTATATCGTCGCTGAAGTGGCAAAATGGAATAGGCACATGCATTTTCGATTAAAATCAAAATGGTCTACATGCAGTTTTACTAAATGCAAAATGGAATAGATGCAGCAAGTTTTAAAAGCAATACGGTCTACTTACAATTTCGTCTAAAAGCAAAATGGTCTACATACAATTTCGCTTTAAAGCAGAATTGCCATTATGAAAGTATACACGCATGTACACCTTTTTGCTTTTAGTGAAAACTGCAAGTAGTTCATTTTGCTTTCAGGAAAGCTTGCGACTATTCCGTTTTGCCTTTAAGGAAAAAGGCATGTAGACCATTTTGCTTCTAGTCGAAATTGCACTTAGTCCATTTTGCCTCTTCAGCGACGATATTAACTTGTTGAGCTGAATTACTCCAGGAGATGATTAACTTTATTTTACATTGAAGCAATTCCAGCGTGTGAGAGATCCTCGAATCTGAGTTTCGGAATCAAACATTATACATTAGTATATTGACGTCATTCAGTAGTCGACTCCCCCTTCCTCTTCGTCATTTTTCGTCAAATATTTTATCCTCCCCCTCCCCCTTGTCTACATGATGTAATTTCTGAATGCCCCCAAAGGTCTCTTAAAGTGGTTGCACTAAAATGACGCTTTAAGTATTATTTAGTATAGTGAATCGTAAGGGAATTGAAAATTCTCTCAGCCATGAAGACTTGTGCAAACAAAATTACTTGAACGTGTACACCAAAAACTCAAGTTCGTGGTCAAGTACTTCTTAATATATACTTGAACATGACCAAGTACTGTGGTTCAAGTAAAATAATTATACTTGACCACGAACTTGACTTGAGGTAAGAAATCATGGTCAAGTCCGTGAAATACCTGATACACGACCCGAACCGTTCATGGCTTTAAATTTATTTACTTGACCACGACCCGAACGCGAACTTGACTTGAAATACTCGTGGTCTACTTACTTGTGCGCAGCTCTGGGTTCGGGTAAAGCTCGGGTACGCTACAAAAAAGTACCTGAGATTCGGGTCATGTGCTGGTACATTCATGGTCCGCACCTGATATTACAGGTCGGGTTACGATCAAGTTTGGGTTTAAAAAATATACCTGAGCTCAATGTCAGGTACAGGTTTGGTACGACGAATTCAAAATACCTGAACCCGAACTTGCAATTTCAGGTATTTTTGAATTATTTTTCCGGCAATAATTTAATTTAAAGTTCACGTGAATGAAACTCATTCTGAACTGAACGTTAATGTAGCTTTACATTGCTGAAAGGGACGTGGGACTTAGTCATGCGTGAGAGCCACCATATCAATTAAATTAACACACAGGCAAACTTGGCTAATTAATTTCATGATATACATACATAGCCTTAGCGTTGTAGCAGACATAGACATCATCAATTTGGAAACTGTTTCGCGTATACTTATGCCTTAACTTCGTGAAAAGCATGATGATTATCTGCGGTCTCTTTCTAAAGCGACCACTCAATTAAAATTAGTACAAATCTTTGCATTTGTAACTTAATGTCATTTGTAAATGATATTTACTTTGATAATGTCTTCGGATAGAACTTATGTTTATAAGTTTCCTCTAACAAAATTAATGAACGTCGGGTTTGTTTGAGATCCGCACCTCAGGTATTTTTTCAGGTGCGGGTAGGGAAGCAATACCTGACAGGTGCGGATATTAACTCGGATCCGGAGGGCCAAGTTGGGGTCGACGAAAAAATCCGATAATTCAGGCGAGGGTCAGGTTCAGGTACGGATCTTGAATTTTGGCTACCTGAAAGCAGCTCTGACTCAAACTCGTGAGGAGCTATAGTATGCCCAATGCCTACACTAGACGGGCCAAGATATGTATAGGATTTTAGGACCAGGATATAAGGTTTCGTTTGTATAATTCGACAGACATGATGTGGATTGGTGCTGGAAGCCAACCCTTCGATTTTCGGACCAAACGAAAGATTACAAGCCCATAGCTACGCAGTCTTTGGTTTTATCAGTCTCAGTTTTCGCAGCCCTAAGCAAAAGTCTCAGTCCGTCCATTATGTAGAATATGTCTTTAAGGCAACAAGAGTACCAGCATTTTGAGCATACGAATTTAATGGACACTATTTCGAAAATTTCATAAATTTGAGACACAACATTTGACTCTTTTACGGTGTGCTAGTTAGGACCTTCTTCATATTTTATTGTCTCATTGAATGTGAGTTAACAGGAGCCAAACATTTAACGCATGGTTTAAAATTTTGTTTAGTTTCTGACTGATACTACAGTTTTCTAAATACGTACAGCCAACTCATCATTTATTTCTAACAAAAACTTTTGTATTTTGTAATCAAAATTAACCATGATAGATCTAGTCAAATAAAGCTCAATTTTAAATTCTTATTATTTCCGTAGAGCATCCCTCCTCTTAAAGATATTATACTTTACACTGCCCATAAAATTACCAGTTGTTTTAGACCCGTTACTGTTAATGCGGAGAAACGTATTGCCTCTACCCGTCCATTTAACATAAATCCAGTTCTTGTATGGGAAAACTAATTACCATTTTCATAAATCAAAAATTCAATTCTCAGTAGCTACAAATGAGTTTTAACTTTTATTGCAATGTCAAACAGTGGCGCGCACAAATCAAGTAAATTTCAAACTTGACTATGGACCCGACTTGACTATGAACGTCACGTTTTATTCAGTCTTGAGTAACGGATAATTATTCTTCCACAATTAACAGATCTGTTTTCAAGTAATTTTTCCGTTACTGACCATTATGGATTTTACCATGACTTGACCATAACCTAAATTTGAACTTAGTAAAGTATTTTCCAAAATAGGAGCATATTTGGTTAGATACTAAATACCCATAATCATGCTTACTCATTAGACTAACAGCACGTTATGTAGTTAATCACTAGCGAGTAAAAGTGAGTTGCACTCATTCGGTGATTGTTAGTAGCAGTGCTGAAATTTCGTTATTAACGAAGGTTTGTTAATGTGGCTTACAAAATATTTTGAATTATTTTTTATTGAAATTAATTGAGAGACAACCTAGTATCAGAGACTTCTCGTCTTTGCTTATTATCTCACCCAGCTACCGCTTCTCACTGTTTCTGCATTTTTGTTCAGTTCTCCAGGATTACCCTAATTATCCATGAGCAGAGTTAGAAATTGATCCGTGTCCGATACAAAATTATTCTGGTATTCCGTAACAACTGAGAAGTTGACCATTTCATGAAGAATTGCACCTGTACCATTACGTTTAAATTTGATTTACTGGTATCGCTAGTCCGCATAATATTAAGGTTAGCGGTAACGGGAGGTTTGTTTTTATTAAATTGGTGATAATAGATGGGAGCTGGGTAGTTTATGTACTAGAGGTCATAATAATTCGTTTTTATAAAAGTAGCATTTTTGGATTATGGATAGGAGTGATTCAGGTTATATTATACCGACAATAATTATTGGTAGCTTTTAAATGGTTGCTTAGAAGGAAAAGAGACCTTCATGTGTTGCAGATAGCAGGATTTCATGTTTTGACTAGCATGTCTGTGTTTTGCAAATAGGATGAGCTTTTCAGGTTTTGTATAGGATATTTATAACCTTAGAAAAAAGGAAGGTTTTCTGGTATGGGATGTGAGAAGAATTTGTATTTCTTGATTTTGTGATAACAAGTGTTAACGTCGATATTTCAGAAAACGTTTAGAAGTAAATTCACCAAATCGGTGGCAAATCATCGACTTTATGTCCAAAGAAGTGCTGAAAACCGTGAAGAACGGAATAAGGAAATTGATGGTGACGCCAGTGAAAATGCTCAGTGTGCTGCTAATTCTCAGAGTTCTGAAAATCAAAACGATAATGCAGATGTCACTGGAATCCATAAATGCATTAATGAGACAACTCCTTGTTTGGCAGTATCTACGCCGAGGTTAGTAGAGGGAACGGAGGAAGGTTTATGCTGGGGTGTATCAAATATTGAAGGCTTATTTGACATCGATAGCCTGTCGTACATTGTGATTGAGTCTGACGTGGATTTGAGCAATTCTGTATCGTGTTTTCAAACTACGTAAGTTAATACATACGTGCATGTAAATTTACCAGAGATGCGCATCCAAAGTTTCGTTACGTTACGTTACACTATTACGATAGGTTTTAAAATTGCTTTTAATTATCATTACATTACTAAATATCGTATAAACAATTCAGCGTTACCGTTCCGTTACTACAACGGTAATACTCCAGCGTTAATTTTCGTTACTATTAAAAAATATTAAATAGCCGTTACTTTTCTTTATCGTTAGTATTATTGTTCGCTCGTCATAAACTAAAATGATAAACAACTAGTGTTGCCAGACGTACCTGGTATGCAGAAAATGTAGCGAAAAGGTGTACTCCTTTTAAGATGTTATATATTGTGTAATTATTTGCTCAACATTGATTTTTTAACTCACTTCGTTTCTAAACCGTAAGCGAAAGTAACATTTTTTAAAATAGTAGCGATGACACAGTATCATCATCGGTGCAAAGTAATGACGGTGCAAGGAAACTCATCGAAGAACTTCCTGAACCATCTAAATCTATTCGAAGTCCATTGCTTTCTCCTATAAATGAAGACCAAAATTTATTTAACTTTGAAGAAACCATTGTTCAACCATCTTCTATTGAAACCTCGTTTGACGGTATGGCTAACCTCTTCCAGGTCTCGAAAATGTAAGCGATTGTATGGTATATTTTGTTTTTTGTTGCTATTAAATAATTCCATGTACTGAAAGTTTACTGTATTATCCAAGAACTATTTTTCCTATGTAATGTTTGTCTTGAAATCTTGATGCTGAAATTCCGACTACCAGCCTTGTACAGTATTTGTATATTATATATTGTGTAATGCGCACTCAATAATCTGTGTACCACAATATGTCATTTACAGCTCTCGAAAAATTCCTCCGGGATATTTTTGCAATGATTTCTGGGTGTGTCACAGACTAAACAGCTTGTACCAAGCTCAAAGTGGTGATGTCAGCTTAGATGCGGAAATCAAAAGTTTGTTCGTAGAGACGTATAATCACCGAACAATGATTCTATATGATCACTCATTCGAGGTGCTAATGGGGTTGTACCCTTGCGTTGAGAACACAAAATTGGTAAAGTTTACCTATTTTTCTCCAAAACATTTTTTTGAATTATAAACATTTAGTGCAACGATTTTTAGAATAAACGAGCTTGTGTAACGTTAAGGTAGTAGATATTTTTACATAATCGCGTACGTTGAACGGGGTTTATACAAACATTCAAGTTGCAATTTTTTGTGAAAATCAGAGCCAAATTAATTTGAACATTTCTATCGTGTTCTTCATACAATTTGAACCAGGAGAATAGCCTAATAATAAAATATACCACTATCGAAATCAAATACTTCTAATTGCCAGACCGAATATTTAATCGAGTCGATAATAATCCGTAAATAACTTCTTAAACCAAAACTAAGTATTGGAAAATATTGCATTATCAAATTGTCGTCCTATTTCAAAAAGTTTCAGTTGATTTTATATTTTAGATTGAGCTAGAAGCAGCTACACGCTACTCCCTGGAGGTCATTATGAAGATGAAGGCAAATGCTAAAGCGTTAATAAAAGCAGTTCAAGAATTTTACTTCTACACGGTCTGTTTCTTTACCCTTGCCAACAACACCGTATTATTAAAGCAAAATTTCTTTGATGCTTCAACATTACCTGACTTATTTTTATTATTGATTGTATTTTACAGAATTATCCCATCAGCATGCAAATTTTCTTTCAGATTTTAAACCCAAACGGAGGTTTTTTTCAGATCTTTACTGTAAGTTGTGAAAAATAATAATATAATAATGTTTACTTAACCTTTAATACTTATAATTTTTCAGGATCCATGTAAGTTCTATTCGGACCAACCGGAGTCTACGGACTTGTTTCCTTACATCAATATTTTGCTTCAAAAGAAAAAAATCACAGGCGTTAAATTATTAACTTTAAACATGAGTATTGACGCACCTACAATTGAAGATGCACTGCTTTGGCAGATCCTATATTATAATTTATTCGATCAAAAATATCCGGAATCTCGAAAAAAAGAGTTCTTAATTATCGAGGCTTTTGTGTTCGGAACAAAGCCAACTGCTCTTCCGGAGGATCTTAAATTGTACGTCGAACGTTTAACCCAGATGCTGTCTGAGATTCCTACAATGGAATTTGAAGATTGATGACAGCAAGCACTTCGTATATTGACTAACAGTAGAAATTTTATGATAGATTTTCATTGGTGTGGAGATTCGATACTCTAGTTACTAGACTTAATAGACTTATGTTCAAAAGTTTTACATACAGACATTTCATATTTTAAGAACAAAATAAACTTGTTACACAAATTAATTAGTTCGCGATTTTTGCTGCCATTATCGGTGAAAATACTTCTAATCAGGGTTGGGGTTTTTTTTTGGTTTTTTTGAAAAAAACCAAACAACCAGGTTTTTTTGGTTTAAACCGGTTTTTTTTGGTTTAAACCAGGTTTTTTTGGTTTAAATAAATTTTCAATCCAAAACATTCATTAATATGCAAAAACATACGAATTTGAACAAATTTACTTATTTCCCAAACTCAGTAAGTATCACTAAGCATTAAATATTTAATAATTTTAGATATAATTTTAATGATAACTTTGCAGCATAAACACAAGTTTGGTATTTTTAATTTTACAAACGATTCCGAATTTCTAAATGTACAAGACTAAAAGCTAATAGAATTATTTACTTCACTAAAGTTTAACTACACAATATCACAGTAACTGCACAAGTTTTGTGCACGACGAAATATAAGCATTTTGGATGGAAAACATTACAATTTTAGGTGTTTGGTTTAAACCATTGGTTTTTATGGGTTTTATTGGTTTTATTCGTTTGGTTTAAACCAAACCAACCCTGCTTCTAATGAAAGTTGAACACTACCGAATTAAATATAGTTTACATGCTCAATCAAGCAAGTAACAGTGCCTTTCAAGGGCCAAAACCTCCATTTTTAGGGGCCATCCAATGGCTTAAACTGTTTATTTGTTGTGTAGTATTTAGTTACCTTGTAGCTTTTTGTATAACATTGATGTCGCTTGAGCAGTTTGAGTATTCGTTGCCATTCCCAAAGACTATGGCAGTTCAGTATTGACTTGAAGAGCTGAAGATGTCTTTCTGAGTGTTTGCTAAGCAACTGTTGTCGTCTGAGTGCGCTTAACGTTGACTTGGTATTAGCAAATGAGTAATACGTATAAAATCTGAAGTACATAGGTATTTACATGGCAAAACAATCTCGCAAGTGACAGTGCCTTTCAAGGGCCAAAACCTGTTTGAGGTGCCATCAAATGGCTGAAACTGTTTATTTGTTGAGTAGTATTTAGTAACCTTTAGTGTTCTTTAAAACGACCAGAAATTAAATCATTTGCCAATAGAATCGTATACCATTTTATTTGCAAATAATACTTGAGAATTCTTGAATCATGATACTGAAAAGCCAAAGCTAACTATGTATATATTTGTCACCACAGGTAGCTGCCGGACTGAGGTGATCCAACTGCATTTACACCGCTGCTTCAAAATTTTTGACTCCTGCATTTCTATATGGTGAGCAAAAACGTATTTGAGATTTTTTATGACACATCACAAAAGTGTTATAAAACAATTGAATGAGGCAAGCAGGTTGAGAACGAGTTACCTTTGTTACATTGAGTACGTCCATTATTCGGTACAAGTTGTACTGTATTCCAGTGCCCAGTTTAATATTTTCAGGAATGTTAATACGCATACAAGAGCAACTCTTTTCCAGCTTTCTGCGGTTGGGTTATTGAACACTTTTACATAAAACGTCCAACGTTGAAACGAACTACGTATAACTGGATTTAATTCTACTAAAATGCTTGAATCATGTGTCATATTACACTGAATGTCGTGTGTCTGTTATGCACTGTTTTTAGCAAATGTTGCATAAAATTTAGCCAGTAGCATTTCTTGTTTCAAATTCAAAACTTGCATTCATTGTTTTAAATACACTCCACAGCATTATCAAATCATATTTCAAATGTCTTATACAGAAACCTTCAGACTGAATGTATTTTATTTAGGATTATTCTAATTAATTGTAATTAATTATTATAATATGCATACAAGTGCGAATAAGAATTTTTCAATATTATTCCTGGCATGTTTTAAAAACTTGCATATGGACCCTGAGTTATTTAAGTGCAATGTTGCGTTATGCAATTACGTCAGCAATGATTTTGTACATTTTTCGGACCATCTCAAGGCTAGGCATCCTCGTTGCGACAATTGGTTTTAAGGTGTGTAATTGATAACAACGTTTTCAAGACACTTCGAGGATTTCGAACACACGCAAAGCACGTCCATAGCATGCGCGGAAAAACTCTAGGGACCATTTGTAGTACAATCTCTTTAAGAAACACAGAACCCGTTCCAGATGCAATAAATGCTGTAACAAAAAAGGTTTTAATCTTTTCATTGGAGCTGGAGACCAGATTTAAGCTTGGCCAAGTAGCAATCCAACACATTGTTGACAGAACATCTGCGTTTATCCGAGACCATGGAAGTTGTAAAGAAGACCATGTACAACATATAATAGGTAGTGAGCACAAGCGCCGATCAGTGTTACAGAAGTTCTATGGCTTAGTGCCGCCAAAACCAGTTTCTCTGGTACTTCAAGGTCCGAAGAAGCAAAGAAGATTGGGGCGAAGAAGTTACTTTGCTTCTCAATTTAAGACAAATGTTGAGCATTCAGTGCGAGGATATTTTGTTCCACTGCAGGAAACCCTTAACTCACTGTTACGTGTTCAATCTTTTAATAATTTTTGCAATAAAAGAGGCAACTGTGAAAAGTCTAGAGAGTGCGGAGAATTTGTATCAGAAACTGAGGCTTTATCTTGAAGTTTGAATATTCGACAGCAGATATTACCGCCAACAATTTTTTGTTCGGATTTAAAGAAACCGTTGGCACAACGCGTAAGCCATGTAGACTATGTCATCTGGTTCGTGACGACCTGACTTTGACATTTGATTACCTAAACTACGAGAAACGAACAAAAGATGACCACCTGGAGATTCTGAAGAACATAGAATCTTTGGCGGGCAAGGAGTTGATATCATTTCAAAAACAGACCGGGGTAAACATCAGAAGTCCCATGTGGAATATACCAGGTTGTACACAGGAAAGTAGTGTAAGTGACGCCATGCATCTGTTTCTTGAAGGCGGAGTCCTGACAAGCGAGGTCCAATGCTTTCTAGAGTATCTGATCCTAGACAAGAAACGATTCTGTTTCACACATTTTGAAAAAAGTTAGTCAATTATTGGTATGATTCGAATCCATGTTTATGATGAAAATGAGCATTACTGTTGCATTTTTAATTTAAAATTAGTTGTCAAGAACTGGTGTTATGCAGATTGTGACGAGCGCAACCGACCTCGAAAAGTGGATCCCAGATTAATGAAGCCGGAAACAAAGCCGAACATGACGGCAATTTCATTTTACGTACTGAGTCAGGAATTACCTTTTATGGTTGCCCCATATTTACAGGAAGAGGATGAGCAGCACATCCTAAATTACTGCAGGGTTCTGCAGTTAGCTCAATTTTTTCTGTGGGCACCAGTGTACAATAAGGATTCTATTCAGGCAGCTTGTTATTTGATTCCTAAATGCTTTAGAAAGCATCAAGAGCTGTATCCACATGACGTAATCACTCCCAAATTCCATTACACATCCCACCTTTTGGAACCAATGTTACTCTACGGACCAACTAGGTACCAAAATTGCTTCAGATATGAGCAAAAGTATGGACAATTCAAACAGAAGAAATACCGCAGTTTTCTGAATATTCCATTTTCATTGGCTTGGGACCACCAAAAACTAATGGCGTCGCGACTTCTCACTCAGACAGGGACCATTAATGAGTCATTTTTATCTAGCTGTCCGTCTTTTTCATCGTCATTGCCCTTTCATGTGGCTAAAATTCCGGATAGGTTCAGATATCTGTTAAATGGAGAGTATGACAAAATATTACCGACACTGCACATAGGCTTCAACACGTTTAAACAAAATACAATCTTGGAGATCTGTTCACCATCCGACGAGTACCCTCAGTTTGGACTGATTTCATGTATTTTGTCAAAAGGAGAAGAATATTACTTCTGCATGGATTCATTCCTTGATGTTGAGTTTGAGCCAACATATTGTGCATACAAATCTACTGGATTGTGTCCAATAATTTTGCCGCTGTCTGATATTCCGTACTCATTTATTTATCCTTTTCGGAAGGTCAAAGGAAAGATCTTTGTGATTCGAAAATGTGGTGGAAGTTTAAATTATTTTTGAAAAATGTACGTTAAATTTGTAATGATAATTATTTTCCGTATAAAACTAAAATGGGATAAGGGTAGTATTTTAAGCAAAACCAGACAATGATATAAGGTCAATAATAATTGCAAAATATCCAAGAGACAGCAAACAATGGATGGTAGTCGCAGAAGTACATTGTATTGGAGAGAATGATTTTACTAGACGAATTGACATTTTTTGTTTGAATGAAGTAACCAAATTAGGCTACATAATAGACCCAACTGTCATATGGGTAAAAGATCAGAAGTCATTGGACTACTGGATCTGGTGGAACTAGTTTTGAAAATGTTGAGCAACTTAGACATGGATTTAACTGATCTAAGCAGCTTATAAATGATATAGTTATTACCACAATTCGTGGATTTTAAAGGATAGCATTTCGTTATTTGTAAAATTGATATAATTATATCCATTTTGTTAGAAATATTTTTATGTAACAAAAAATATTTGAAATCGTTATGTACTCAGTCGTAAGGCAAATACCATCGTGATATCAGTGAAATAAATTAATTCTTTCTCTCTTTAAATGATATAAAACATTTCTATCACGCAACAGAAAAAAAATTACTTTGACCTCAAGCTATTACAGGTCAGTAGTGCCCCCATGGGTACAGGTAGTAGCCTTTTTTGATTTCATATTGCTCCGTGTGTCGTAGACATTTCATTCTCGTATACATATTTATGCTTTTATTTAACAGAAATTCACATAAATTTACTTAACAAGGTATTCCACAACTTAAATGAAATTTGATGTAAAACGAATATGGAGTAGATCACTAATGCAAAGTATCTAACTTTATTTTGGAGGAAATAGTATCGGGTATTTTACTAGACGAATTGACATTTTTTGTTTTAGTGAAGTAACCAAATTAGGCTACATAATAGACCCAACTGTCATACAGGTAAAAGATCAATCAATTTATTCAATGTCAATCGGGTCTCGCCCTTAACATCACACTACTACTTTTGTTGCTTAGATAATGTGATGTTAGAGGAGAGACCCGATTGACATTGAATAAATTAATTGATCTTTTACCTATATGACAGTTGGGTCTATTATGTAGCCTAAAGATTGCTTAAGTTGCTTAGATTATACACTCTTTCACAAAGTTTACAATTCTATACACGATTTCCTTTTCCTGTATATTGAACACAGTCCAAAAATTGTCCCTTCTTACATTTAGGACGTAGTCATTCATGTAAGTATCCGTTTGGGAGTTAAATTTATGGCATTTTTTTTAAAAGTGGTATAAGTCATTAATTTCATTTTTGTTACAAAACCTACAAATATCCGAGTTAAATGATATTTTATATTTATTATAATATATAGTATGATGGTTATTCCTTAATTGAGCTAGTATTCGTTTGGTACTTATATTTACATTGGATCTTAAGTAATTCGATGTGTAAGTAGCCAGGTAGGGTGGCTGAGTTGTCAGCGTCCCGTTCGTTGCGGCTGGAGTCGGTTTCGATTTCAGTAAAGCTCTGATACTTTAATAATTTCCTAATTCTTCTACTATAGCTTTGGGTGGGTTGAGGAGAAGGGCGTGAAAGGGTCTTGCACTCTGAAGACTGAAACCATGGCCTGGATGCACAAGGGGAACTAGCAGTGGACTTCCTTTAGACGGAGAGGAACCAGGAGAAGCTGCCAATCTGCATTGCTCGCTAGACATTCCAGTCTAATGAGCGTCCGTTAATATCCTTCTATTAACCCAAAAAACCTCTCCCTCCCAATTCCTTCTACTCTACATTTCCTCGGCTGGAGCAAAGACTAGTGATATACTCCCTTAATGGGAGGAATGGACTGAGGGGTGTTTGTCCCACTAGTCTAGCTCTGTGCCTACGTGCTTTAGGGGAAGAAATGTGTACGACACCCTGTACATATGATTCCCAACCCTCTGTAAACCGTGGAGAGCCGGTATAAGCTTGTCGGTTGTAACCTCACAAGTTAGAAAAATTGTGTATGGCATGATGAGTAATCTCAAGTGCAAGAATAAAATGCGTCCCTGTGGGCCTTATGTTAATTCGATGTGTAAGTATCAGCTTTAAATAATTTGTATTCACGGGAATAATATGAGGCTAGTATTCTTTGAACGTCCGCCTCCTCACTTCTAGCTTTAAAGGCTTCTAGAATGGAATCCAGGTTTTCTTCGAGTACTTTTGCTGATTGAGTTTTCCAGACCGAAATAAACCCATTGTCTTGCAATAATTTTTGTATTTGGGCTACCCAGTTATTTGTTTTGTCTGCTGTTTTGAAATTGTAAAGCTCCTGTAGTCATACCATTTCCTAACATTTCTGTCTTGACCCAGTTTTAGTATACGTATCCGGTATTGAAGAGTAAGCTTAACTATATGAATTTTAGAGTGTAGTTTCCCCGTTTCAGCCCTAACCCAGTACCTTGGGGTTGAATTCGGAAGCCATAGTAGTCTTTTGAGAAAGTATTGTTGAATCTTTTCCACTTCTTCTAGGAGGTTTAAGCTCCAAATGGGTGAGGCATATTCGTAGACTGGAAGAACAATTGAAGCTAACAATCTGCCTATACTGTCCCAAGATTCCATTGGGGCTGAGTTTATTGAGCTAATAAGAGCGCTGGAAATAGATGTTGATTTTTTCCGAACATACGCAAGGTGCTTCTTAAAGGAAGGTTGGAAAATGACTCCTAAATAAGTGTATTCTTTGACGATTTCAATTTCGTTTCCATTTAGAAACCACTTCAAGTTTTTAGGGATCCTCCCCCTAGGGGAAAATATAATAATATTAGTTTTCTGAAGATTGATTTCCAGGTCGTTTTCTACACAGTAGCTGTTTATATATCTATTTTGTTCTGCAGGCTCATTTTGGTCTCAGCTGGGATGCAAGTGTCGTCGGCAAATAAAAGAAGATCAATTTTTCGGGTTTTCCCCATACTCACAGGTTTTGCTTCGTTTCGTTCCATAAACTCGTCAAAGTCACTGATATAAATTGAGAAAAGTAGTGGGCTGAGAATTTCCCCTTGTAGGACCCCCATTGTTACCGGAATTGAGTCGGAGTCCTTCTTCACATCTGACTATAAATCTTGTGTTATCATAAAGTGATTTGATAATGTTGATTATTTCCCCCGGGATCCCGAACTTGTTCATTTTCATCCATAGAATGTCGTGATTAATGGAGTCGAAAGCCCTTATGAAATCCACAAATAATACGTACAGACGCGAAGTTCCTCGCTAGCCTTGATTGTATTAGGGCGTTGAGGCAGAAGAACTGATCAGGACAGCTTCGGTTTTGGCGAAAACCTGCCTGGGATTCGGGAAGAATTTGTTTCTTTTCACACCAGGGGTAAAGTCTTCTGAATATTATTGTAGTAAAACGTTTTGAGAGAGTATTGACTAGGGCAATGCCTCTGTAGTTTCCTGGCAGGGAATCGTCTCCTTCCTTAAATAAGGTGGCCATTTCAATATCTGACCATTTTTCTGGGGTTTTCTCAGGTTGCCAAATATTATTGAATAGGTTAAGGATTTCCTGTCTAGTGGTTTCATGACAATACTTTATGAGTTCATTGGTGATCTTGTCAGTCCCAGGAGCTTTATTGTTTTTTAATACCTTAATTGCATCGATCAGTTCCTCAGGGGAAATTAACACCTCTAAGCTGGGGTCCTTTTTTGAAAATTCTGGAATCGGGCCGAGAGTTTTCATTGGCATGTTTTCTTTGTAAAACTCTTGCCAAACTTTTGATTTCAGGAGTTTTTGAGGTTGTTTTTCATTTCTAAAGTTATTGAAGGTTTTCCAGAATTGGGAGGAGCTTTTGCAGTCCTTGAGCCTTACTTTCGTTTCTTCCTACTTTTCTTGTTTGACTAGTCTAGAATGGATTTTTTTTTGTTCATGATAAATTAATGACTCCGAAATTGCTACACTTTTCTTGGTTTTCTTGAGGAGTTCCTTTAAGAATTTGTTTGATTGCTTACATTCCCCATCATACCAGATTTTGTTTTGCCAATGATTCTTCTTAACGTTGATGTGAAATTTCATGTTGGAGTTCTCAGCGGCCTGGTGTAAAATCCCAGAAACGTGTTCATATTGTTGAGTCATTGACAACAGGACCTTCACATTGGGGTATCGAAGCTGTATTTAGGACAAATTGTTCAGCAAATTCAGATTTCCATCTGATAACGTCTTTGTTGAGAGCTGGTTCAGCAGTGTTGTGTAGGCCCCAGCTAATTGTGAGGATTCCTACTGAGTGAGAAGACTGGGGGAAGTTTTCAACCTTAAAATTTTGTACTTTGTTACAGAAATTATTGCTAACCCATACTAGGTCAATCACACTGTTTCCCTGTGAGGAAAAATATTTATGGTTAGTTGGTGAGTCTGATTGTGATCTTCCATTCAGTAGGGTGAGGTTAGATTTCTGGTTAGTTTCTTTCCCCCTTCGATTTGTTTTCGTGTCTTTAGATGATCGGGTAATAGTGAGATTAGTTCCCAACAGGTTGTCTTGGGAGTCATTTAGGTTCCCAACCTAGGCATTGAAGTCCCCTCCTACTAGGCCTCCGCACATGTACAATTTCCTTAAACATGAACTTGAACATGACTTTTCATGTTTTACATGAGTTGTTTTCAAAATTACACGAATTAAATCATGTGATTCAAAACGAATACTTGATTTTTATTTCATGTGAATAAAGCACACATGAACATGACATTTACATGAACATGAAAAGTGGCATTTTCAAGTACATGAACTGGACATGAACATGATGACATGAACTAAATTTCAGAAGAGTTATTAAGCTTATATTTAAGAACGTACACAGCAACAGATATTTGGATCCCCGCAATAAGGGAATAAAACTAGCTTGTTTAGCAAATGCTGCTTCAATTGCACCCTTGTGGTATGCGACAGGTTCTTTCTTTAAATAAATTGATTTGTGATGCTGCACTTAATGCCTTCTTCAATTTCCGGTTCTCGAATTTGCTTCAACTTTAAGGGAGTATCTAAAAGCAAAGTATTTATTGTCCTTGCCGCTAACTAAATTGTATGTACACAATAATATCTCCAGATATTTCCTTCCTCGAGTGTGAAATGATTATGTACACTTGATCGTTGTTTCTTAACGGTTTTTAATGGCAATTCTTGATGTTCCCCCGAAATGTCAATTTCCTGAATACTGCTACTTCCAGGTGCTTTTTCGGCCATATATGAAAAATCGTTTTCCATAATAGTGTAAGTGCACAAGTCAATATGACTGATACGATTCAAATGGAATAACATGTAGTCTTCTGCCTCGTGGGTATAATCTATCGTCACTTTATTCAAATGTATGTCCCGCTTAATGCGCGAAAGGAATTGAACGACATGTAAACGTTTGGCTATTACTAGCATACTTTGTGGTGACATGAAAATTCATGTTTTTGAGCTTGAGTTCATGTCTTCCGCTTTTGTGAACATGAAAGTGTACATGAAAATATTGTCATGTTTTCAAGGTAACCTGCACATGACAAGACATGACTTGAAAAATCATCTGTTGTCAAGTATGTTTTAAATGCACATGAATGGTTTGTGACTCGATAATCAGATACATGAACATGAGTTGAGACATGAGTCAAACATGAAACATTCGTGTCTGAGTTGTACATGAGCGGAGGCCTACCTCCTACGATTACGTCCTGGTATCTGGTGGTGAGATCGTAAATATTTTCATGATACCTAGTTAAAAGATACTCATTTTGAATTCCTGGAGGAATATATACGGCTAGGATTACCACGACATTTTGTATACCTACGGGGGTTAATTCTAGGGCTATAAACCCGAATTCCTCATACGAAACTTTAGGTTTATCGAATTTACTCTTATCAACTAGAACCATTTGACCGCCACTTACTCTTCCTCTTTTGTGGGTTCTAGTTGCTTTAACATTAGTGATAGTAAAGTTTGTTAAGAATGTTTTTTATAAGACCATTTTGCATTCAATGTCAGTTCCTGGTAGTTCATTTTGCATAAGGGTTACACCTTCTGGGGGAAACCATTTTCGTGTTCCGCAGAAGATTCCGTCCCGTCCCGAAATCCCCGGGACAAAATTATTTGTTCCGATCCAGTCCCGAAATAACACGGGAACAATATTTAAGTCCCAAAATTGTCCTTCTGAAACCCCATCATTCTCAAAGCAGTGCTCGGACTGGGTACGGGAAATACTCGGGTAAATGTGTATGGGTACTGGTATGGGTACTACCCGGATACAGAATTTGAGTACTCGCAAGTACGCGGTTACTACCCGGGGTACTGTATGTAAAATACCTGTACCCGTGGGTGCTGTACCCGAGTATTTTTGGGTACTTCAAGGATTCCGTTTAGGATGGATTACTAGGGCTAACAATAAGACCTGCCAACCGTGGAGTTGCTTGTTTCTTTGCATACAGATACTTGCGTAAGTGACATAGCCAGTGGCTTCGTTTCATTTATGATTACGTGGTCGTTGTAATCTAACGCTTCTAATGATCCCTCTCAGATCTAATAAAGAAATAGATAAACTGTTTATCGGCTTAAAGACATAGCTTCATTGGGATTGGGAGCGTGACCTTAACATTATTTAAAGACGTTATACGAGATAAGTTCGGAATGAATATACATTTATTAGCTTCGAGCCTAATCTAAACTGTTCATTTTATCTAGAAAATATTTAGGGTTGCCAATTTGACAACGCCGAGGCATTTTGTGCAGGCAATTTGAGAAATTTCAATCCTGGGCATTTGTGACGCTTTGATTATTTATTGCACTGAATATTTATGCAAAATTGTTTCATGTTCTCGAAGTTTAAAAGCAAGTTTTTGGTTATGCAGTTTAGTATTAAAGAATTCGTCCCAGTTGGTTATCCTAACCCCATACAAGAATTGTTCAATGTCCATTTCGAGAGAACACAATTCATTTCATTCAGTAAGTTGATAGTTGATATTTTGACGTAGTAGCATTTGAATTTCGTCAGTGTTAAAATAAATCATAAATGACCTTAAATGATATTTAAACCATTTGAAATAAGATACCCTTAACGCCTACGGAAAATTTCCAAAATCCCGGACATTTCTAATGGAAGTAGAAAAAAAGACAACTAAACATTTTCAGCTGAACAGGCAAATGTCTTCTTGGTCACTTTTGATCGGCCAAACTTCCAGTACCCGAGTAATACCCGGGTACAAACACTGGGTACTCGGGTATGGGTACAGGTTTTGGGTACATTACGGGTACGGGTAAATTGTGGGTACAGGTACTACATTGTAGTTTCAAGTATGGGTACGGGTACAGAAATAATTTACCCGAGTACGCGGGTATGGGTACGGGTATAGGTACAGCATTTTGTCGTACCCGATAATCGGGTACGGGTATGGGTACAAATACACGGTTTCTGTACCCAGTCCTAGCACTGTCCAAAGAGTACCATATACAGTGACAACTTTAAAACTTATAATTATAGTTAGAGTTATCCAAATTCTTTAAATGGAATGGTCAAACTGCGCAAATAATTTTGATCTCACCAACATACTGTACTGCCCCCGTTCGATTCGACTTTAATCCAGTGTAAGTAAACGAGCATATGACTACAAAAAACGACTTGGATAAACAATATTAAGATATCACATCTAAAATACTTCAATAAATGAAGGCTCAAAATGAAAAACTCTTTTTCGAGAAACAGTGAATTCAATCGCAGAATTCGGGAGGATTGAGGGCTGGCACGACCATAAAATTCAACAACAACCCGATTTCGGGGGTTCTTTTTTGAGAACAAAATACGACCCGACTAAAGTAGTATGGTATTGGGACTTTGGGACCGTCATAAAATGTTACGTGTCAGGAATAACATCATAGAACAAGCAAAATGGTCGAAATGCATTCTCCACTGAAAGCCAAAAAGCCTTTAGTTTCACTAAATGTTCAGTAGACCACCTCTCTTACTTATTACGTACCCTTGATGTTTTTCTTCCTTCGTGTCTTCGTAAATTATTAGTGAAAGGTCGTTCTAGACCATTTTGCATTCAATGTCACTTTCTGGTAGTTCATTTTGAAAAAGGGTTACAGGTTCTGGGGGAACCATTTTTGTGTTCCGCAGAAGATTCCGTCCCGTCCCGAAATCCCCAGGACAAAATTATTTGCTCCGACCCAATCCCGAAATAACACGGGAACAATATTTAAGTCCCTAAATTGTCCCTGTGAAACCCCATCATTCTGAAAGAGTAATTTTTTAATAGTTAAAACTATCCACATTCTTTAAAAAGAATAGTCCCACTGCGCAAATAGTTTTGCCCCTCCCAGCATAATGTACTGTCCCCGTCCGATTCGACTATAATCCAGTGTAACTAAAAGAGCTTTTGACTACAAAAAACGACTTGGTTAAACCAACATTAAAATATCACATCTAAAATACTTCAATAAATGAAGGCTCAATATGAAAAACCCTTTTTGGAGAATAAGTGCATTCATTTGCAGAATTCGGGAGGATTGAGGGCTGGCACGACCATAACATTTAACAACAACCAGATTTCGGGGGTTCTTTTTTGAAAACAAAATACGGCCAGACTAGAGTAGTATGGTATTGGGACTTTGGGACCGTCATAAAATGTTACGTGTCAAGAGTAACATCCTAGAATAAGCAAAATGGTCGAAATGCATTCTCCACTGAAAGCCAAAAAGCCTTTAGTTTCACTAAATGCACAGTGAACCACTTCCCCTAATTATTACGTACCCTTGATGTTTTTCTTCCTTCGTGTCTTCGTTAATTATTAGTGAAAGGTGGTTCTAGACCATTTTGCATTCAATGTCATTTCCTGGTAGTTCATTTTGCATAAGGGTTACAGCTTCTGGGGGGAACCATTTTTGTGTTCCGCAGAAGATTCCGTCCCGTCCCGAAATCCCCGGGACAAAATTATTTGCTCCGACCCAATCCCGAAATAACACGGGAACAATATTTAAGTCCCTAAATTGTCCCTGTGAAACCCCATCATTCTCAAAGAGTAATTTTTTTATAGTTAAAACTATCCACATTCTTTAAATGGAATGGTCCCACTGCGCAAATAATGTTGCCCTCCCCAACATACAGTAATTACTGCTCCCGTCCAATTCGACGTTAATCCTGTGTAAGTAAAAGAGCATATGACTACAAAAAACGACTTGGTTAAACCAATATTAAGATATCACATCTAAAATACTTCAACAAATGAGGGCTCAAAATGAAAAATCCTTTCTCGGAGAAACAGTGAATTCATTTGCAAAATTCGGGAGGAATGAGGGCTGGCACGACCATAACATTCAACAACAACCCCATTTCGGTTGTTATTTTTTCAACACAGACTACAAAAACGACTTGGTTAAACCAATTTTAAGATATCACATCTAACCTACTTCAATAAATGAAGGCTCAATATGAAAAACCCTTTTTGGAGAAAAAGTGCATTCATTTGCAGAATTCGGGAGGACTGAGGGCTGGCACGACCATAACATTTAACAACAACCAGATTTCGGGGGTTCTTTTTTGAAACCAAAATACGGCCAGACTAGAGTAGAATGGTATTCGGACTGTGAGACCGTCTTAAAATGTTACGTGTCAGGAAGAACCTCCTAGAATCAGCAAAACGGTCGAAATGCATTCTCCACTGAAAGCCAAAAAGCCTTTAGTTTCACTAAATGCACAGTGAACCACTTCCCCTAATTATTACGGACCCATGATGTTTTTCTTCCTTCGTGTCTTCGTTAATTATTAGTGAAAGGTGGTTCTAGACCATTTTGCATTCAATGTCACTTTCTGGTAGTTCATTTTGCATAAGGGTTACAGCTTCTGGGGGGAACCATTTTCGTGTTCCGCAGAAGATTCCGACCCGTCCCGAAATCCCCGGGAAAATTATTTGTTCCGATCCTGTCCCGAAATAACACGGGAACAATATTTAAGTCCCTAAATTGTCCCTGTGAAACCCCATCATTCTGAAAGAGTAATTTTTTAATAGTTAAAACTATCCACATTCTTTAAAAAGAATAGTCCCACTGCGCAAATAGTTTTGCCCCTCCCAGCATAATGTACTGTCCCCGTCCGATTCGACTATAATCCAGTGTAACTAAAAGAGCTTTTGACTACAAAAAACGACTTGGTTAAACCAACATTAAAATATCACATCTAAAATACTTCAATAAATGAAGGCTCAATATGAAAAACCCTTTTTGGAGAATAAGTGCATTCATTTGCAGAATTCGGGAGGATTGAGGGCTGGCACGACCATAACATTTAACAACAACCAGATTTCGGGGGTTCTTTTTTGAAAACAAAATACGGCCAGACTAGAGTAGTATGGTATTGGGACTTTGGGACCGTCATAAAATGTTACGTGTCAAGAGTAACATCCTAGAATAAGCAAAATGGTCGAAAGGCATTCTCCACTGAAAGCCAAAAAGCCTTTAGTTTCACTAAATGCACAGTGAACCACTTCCCCTAATTATTACGTACCCTTGATGTTTTTCTTCCTTCGTGTCTTCGTTAATTATTAGTGAAAGGTGGTTCCAGACCATTTTGCATTCAATGTCACTTCCTGGTAGTTCATTTTGCATAAGGGTTACAGCTTCTGGGGGGAACCATTTTCGTGTTCCGCAGAAGATTCCGTCCCGTCCCGAAATCCCCGGGACAAAATTATTTGCTCCGACACAATCCCGAAATAACACGGGAACAATATTTAAGTCCCTAAATTGTCCCTGTGAAACCCCATCATTCTGAAAGAGTAATTTTTTAATAGTTAAAACTATCCACATTCTTTAAAAAGAATAGTCCCACTGCGCAAATAGTTTTGCCCCTCCCAGCATAATGTACTGTCCCCGTCCGATTCGACTATAATCCAGTGTAACTAAAAGAGCTTTTGACTACAAAAAACGACTTGGTTAAACCAATATTAAAATATCACATCTAAAATACTTCAATAAAAGAAGGCTCAATATGAAAAACCCTTTTTGGAGAATAAGTGCATTCATTTGCAGAATTCAGGAGGATTGAGGGCTGGCACGACCATAAAATTCAACAACAACCCGATTTCGGGGGTTCTTTTTTGAGAACAAAATACGACCCGACTAAAGTAGTATGGTATTGGGACTTTGGGACCGTCATAAAATGTTACGTGTCAGGAATAACATCATAGAACAAGCAAAATGGTCGAAATGCATTCTCCACTGAAAGCCAAAAAGCCTTTAGTTTCACTAAATGTTCAGTAGACCACCTCTCTTACTTATTACGTACCCTTGATGTTTTTCTTCCTTCGTGTCTTCGTAAATTATTAGTGAAAGGTCGTTCTAGACCATTTTGCATTCAATGTCACTTACTGGTAGTTCATTTTGAAAAAGGGTTACAGGTTCTGGGGGAACCATTTTTGTGTTCCGCAGAAGATTCCTTCCCGTCCCGAAATCCCCAGGACAAAATTATTTGCTCCGACCCAATCCCGAAATAACACGGGAACAATATTTAAGTCCCTAAATTGTCCCTGTGAAACCCCATCATTCTGAAAGAGTAATTTTTTAATAGTTAAAACTATCCACATTCTTTAAAAAGAATAGTCCCACTGCGCAAATAGTTTTGCCCCTCCCAGCATAATGTACTGTCCCCGTCCGATTCGACTATAATCCAGTGTAACTAAAAGAGCTTTTGACTACAAAAAACGACTTGGTTAAACCAACATTAAAATATCACATCTAAAATACTTCAATAAATGAAGGCTCAATATGAAAAACCCTTTTTGGAGAATAAGTGCATTCATTTGCAGAATTCGGGAGGATTGAGGGCTGGCACGACCATAACATTTAACAACAACCCGATTTCGGGGTTCTTTTTTGAAAACAAAATACGGCCAGACTAGAGTAGTATGGTATTGGGACTTTGGGACCGTCATAAAATGTTACGTGTCAAGAGTAACATCCTAGAATAAGCAAAATGGTCGAAATGCATTCTCCACTGAAAGCCAAAAAGCCTTTAGTTTCACTAAATGCACAGTGAACCACTTCCCCTAATTATTACGTACCCTTGATGTTTTTCTTCCTTCGTGTCTTCGTTAATTATTAGTGAAAGGTGGTTCTAGACCATTTTGCATTCAATGTCACTTCCTGGTAGTTCATTTTGCATAAGGGTTACAGCTTCTGGGGGGAACCATTTTTGTGTTCCGCAGAAGATTCCGTCCCGTCCCGAAATCCCCGGGACAAAATTATTTGCTCCGACCCAATCCCGAAATAACACGGGAACAATATTTAAGTCCCTAAATTGTCCCTGTGAAACCCCATCATTCTCAAAGAGTAATTTTTTTATAGTTAAAACTATCCACATTCTTTAAATGGAATGGTCCCACTGCGCAAATAATGTTGCCCTCCCCAACATACAGTAATTACTGCTCCCGTCCAATTCGACGTTAATCCTGTGTAAGTAAAAGAGCATATGACTTCAAAAAACGACTTGGTTAAACCAATATTAAGATATCACATCTAAAATACTTCAACAAATGAGGGCTCAAAATGAAAAATCCTTTCTCGGAGAAACAGTGAATTCATTTGCAAAATTCGGGAGGAATGAGGGCTGGCACGACCATAACATTCAACAACAACCACATTTCGGTTGTTATTTTTTCAACACAGACTACAAAAACGACTTGGTTAAACCAATTTTAAGATATCACATCTAACCTACTTCAATAAATGAAGGCTCAATACGAAAAACCCTTTATGGAGAATAAGTGCATTCATTTGCAGAATTCGGGAGGACTGAGGGCTGGCACGACCATAACATTTAACAACAACCAGATTTCGGGGGTTCTTTTTTGAAACCAAAATACGGCCAGACTAGAGTAGAATGGTATTGGGACTGTGAGACCGTCTTAAAATGTTACGTGTCAGGAAGAACCTCCTAGAATCAGCAAAACGGTCGAAATGCATTCTCCACTGAAAGCCAAAAAGCCTTTAGTTTCACTAAATGCACAGTGAACCACTTCCCCTAATTATTACGTACCCTTGATGTTTTTCTTCCTTCGTGTCTTCGTTAATTATTAGTGAAAGGTGGTTCTAGACCATTTTGCATTCAATGTCACTTCCTGGTAGTTCATTTTGCATAAGGGTTACAGCTTCTGGGGGGAACCATTTTTGTGTTCCGCAGAAGATTCCGACCCGTCCCGAAATCCCCGGGACAAAATTATTTGCTCCGACCCAATCCCGAAATAACACGGGAACAATATTTAAGTCCCTAAATTGTCCCTGTGAAACCCCATCATTCTGAAAGAGTAATTTTTTAATAGTTAAAACTATCCACATTCTTTAAAAAGAATAGTCCCACTGCGCAAATAGTTTTGCCCCTCCCAGCATAATGTACTGTCCCCGTCCGATTCGACTATAATCCAGTGTAACTAAAAGAGCTTTTGACTACAAAAAACGACTTGGTTAAACCAACATTAAAATATCACATCTAAAATACTTCAATAAATGAAGGCTCAATATGAAAAACCCTTTTTGGAGAATAAGTGCATTCATTTGCAGAATTCGGGAGGATTGAGGGCTGGCACGACCATAACATTTAACAACAACCCGATTTCGGGGTTCTTTTTTGAAAACAAAATACGGCCAGACTAGAGTAGTATGGTATTGGGACTTTGGGACCGTCATAAAATGTTACGTGTCAAGAGTAACATCCTAGAATAAGCAAAATGGTCGAAATGCATTCTCCACTGAAAGCCAAAAAGCCTTTAGTTTCACTAAATGCACAGTGAACCACTTCCCCTAATTATTACGTACCCTTGATGTTTTTCTTCCTTCGTGTCTTCGTTAATTATTAGTGAAAGGTGGTTCTAGACCATTTTGCATTCAATGTCACTTCCTGGTAGTTCATTTTGCATAAGGGTTACAGCTTCTGGGGGGAACCATTTTTGTGTTCCGCAGAAGATTCCGTCCCGTCCCGAAATCCCCGGGACAAAATTATTTGCTCCGACCCAATCCCGAAATAACACGGGAACAATATTTAAGTCCCTAAATTGTCCCTGTGAAACCCCATCATTCTCAAAGAGTAATTTTTTTATAGTTAAAACTATCCACATTCTTTAAATGGAATGGTCCCACTGCGCAAATAATGTTGCCCTCCCCAACATACAGTAATTACTGCTCCCGTCCAATTCGACGTTAATCCTGTGTAAGTAAAAGAGCATATGACTTCAAAAAACGACTTGGTTAAACCAATATTAAGATATCACATCTAAAATACTTCAACAAATGAGGGCTCAAAATGAAAAATCCTTTCTCGGAGAAACAGTGAATTCATTTGCAAAATTCGGGAGGAATGAGGGCTGGCACGACCATAACATTCAACAACAACCCCATTTCGGTTGTTATTTTTTCAACACAGACTACAAAAACGACTTGGTTAAACCAATTTTAAGATATCACATCTAACCTACTTCAATAAATGAAGGCTCAATATGAAAAACCCTTTTTGGAGAATAAGTGCATTCATTTGCAGAATTCGGGAGGACTGAGGGCTGGCACGACCATAACATTTAACAACAACCAGATTTCGGGGGTTCTTTTTTGAAACCAAAATACGGCCAGACTAGAGTAGAATGGTTTTGGGACTGTGAGACCGTCTTAAAATGTTACGTGTCAGGAAGAACCTCCTAGAATCACCAAAACAGTCGAAATGCATTCTCCACTGAAAGCCAAGAAGCCATTAGTTTCACTACAGGCATAGTAGACAACTTCCGTTAATTATTACGTACCCTTGATGTTTTTTCTACCTCTTGTCTTCATAAGTTATT
This sequence comes from Allacma fusca, assembly GCA_947179485.1. Taxonomy (NCBI): domain Eukaryota; kingdom Metazoa; phylum Arthropoda; class Collembola; order Symphypleona; family Sminthuridae; genus Allacma; species Allacma fusca. The sequence continues at coordinate 29,103 of CAMXBY010000007.1, read as the reverse complement.
AGTGAAAGGTCGTTCTAGACCATTTTGCATTCAATGTCACTTTCTGGTAGTTCATTTTGAAAAAGGTTACAGCTTCTGGGGGGAACCATTTTTGTGTTCCGCAGAAGATTCCGTCCCGTCCCGAAATCCCCGGGACAAAATTATTTGCTCCGACCCAATCCCGAAATAACACGGGAACAATATTTAAGTCCCTAAATTGTCCCTGTGAAACCCCATCATTCTCAAAGAGTAATTTTTTTATAGTTAAAACTATCCACATTCTTTAAATGGAATGGTCCCACTGCGCAAATAATGTTGCCCTCCCCAACATACAGTAATTACTGCTCCCGTCCAATTCGACGTTAATCCTGTGTAAGTAAAAGAGCATATGACTACAAAAAACGACTTGGTTAAACCAATATTAAGATATCACATCTAAAATACTTCAACAAATGAGGGCTCAAAATGAAAAATCCTTTCTCGGAGAAACAGTGAATTCATTTGCAAAATTCGGGAGGAATGAGGGCTGGCACGACCATAACATTCAACAACAACCACATTTCGGTTGTTATTTTTTCAACACAGACTACAAAAACGACTTGGTTAAACCAATTTTAAGATATCACATCTAACCTACTTCAATAAATGAAGGCTCAATACGAAAAACCCTTTATGGAGAATAAGTGCATTCATTTGCAGAATTCGGGAGGACTGAGGGCTGGCACGACCATAACATTTAACAACAACCAGATTTCGGGGGTTCTTTTTTGAAACCAAAATACGGCCAGACTAGAGTAGAATGGTATTGGGACTGTGAGACCGTCTTAAAATGTTACGTGTCAGGAAGAACCTCCTAGAATCAGCAAAACGGTCGAAATGCATTCTCCACTGAAAGCCAAAAAGCCTTTAGTTTCACTAAATGCACAGTGAACCACTTCCCCTAATTATTACGTACCCTTGATGTTTTTCTTCCTTCGTGTCTTCGTTAATTATTAGTGAAAGGTGGTTCTAGACCATTTTGCATTCAATGTCACTTCCTGGTAGTTCATTTTGCATAAGGGTTACAGCTTCTGGGGGGAACCATTTTTGTGTTCCGCAGAAGATTCCGACCCGTCCCGAAATCCCCGGGACAAAATTATTTGCTCCGACCCAATCCCGAAATAACACGGGAACAATATTTAAGTCCCTAAATTGTCCCTGTGAAACCCCATCATTCTGAAAGAGTAATTTTTTAATAGTTAAAACTATCCACATTCTTTAAAAAGAATAGTCCCACTGCGCAAATAGTTTTGCCCCTCCCAGCATAATGTACTGTCCCCGTCCGATTCGACTATAATCCAGTGTAACTAAAAGAGCTTTTGACTACAAAAAACGACTTGGTTAAACCAACATTAAAATATCACATCTAAAATACTTCAATAAATGAAGGCTCAATATGAAAAACCCTTTTTGGAGAATAAGTGCATTCATTTGCAGAATTCGGGAGGATTGAGGGCTGGCACGACCATAACATTTAACAACAACCCGATTTCGGGGTTCTTTTTTGAAAACAAAATACGGCCAGACTAGAGTAGTATGGTATTGGGACTTTGGGACCGTCATAAAATGTTACGTGTCAAGAGTAACATCCTAGAATAAGCAAAATGGTCGAAATGCATTCTCCACTGAAAGCCAAAAAGCCTTTAGTTTCACTAAATGCACAGTGAACCACTTCCCCTAATTATTACGTACCCTTGATGTTTTTCTTCCTTCGTGTCTTCGTTAATTATTAGTGAAAGGTGGTTCTAGACCATTTTGCATTCAATGTCACTTCCTGGTAGTTCATTTTGCATAAGGGTTACAGCTTCTGGGGGGAACCATTTTTGTGTTCCGCAGAAGATTCCGTCCCGTCCCGAAATCCCCGGGACAAAATTATTTGCTCCGACCCAATCCCGAAATAACACGGGAACAATATTTAAGTCCCTAAATTGTCCCTGTGAAACCCCATCATTCTCAAAGAGTAATTTTTTTATAGTTAAAACTATCCACATTCTTTAAATGGAATGGTCCCACTGCGCAAATAATGTTGCCCTCCCCAACATACAGTAATTACTGCTCCCGTCCAATTCGACGTTAATCCTGTGTAAGTAAAAGAGCATATGACTTCAAAAAACGACTTGGTTAAACCAATATTAAGATATCACATCTAAAATACTTCAACAAATGAGGGCTCAAAATGAAAAATCCTTTCTCGGAGAAACAGTGAATTCATTTGCAAAATTCGGGAGGAATGAGGGCTGGCACGACCATAACATTCAACAACAACCCCATTTCGGTTGTTATTTTTTCAACACAGACTACAAAAACGACTTGGTTAAACCAATTTTAAGATATCACATCTAACCTACTTCAATAAATGAAGGCTCAATATGAAAAACCCTTTTTGGAGAATAAGTGCATTCATTTGCAGAATTCGGGAGGACTGAGGGCTGGCACGACCATAACATTTAACAACAACCAGATTTCGGGGGTTCTTTTTTGAAACCAAAATACGGCCAGACTAGAGTAGAATGGTTTTGGGACTGTGAGACCGTCTTAAAATGTTACGTGTCAGGAAGAACCTCCTAGAATCACCAAAACAGTCGAAATGCATTCTCCACTGAAAGCCAAGAAGCCATTAGTTTCACTACAGGCATAGTAGACAACTTCCGTTAATTATTACGTACCCTTGATGTTTTTTCTACCTCTTGTCTTCATAAGTTATTAGTGAAAGGTCGTTCTAGACCATTTTGCATTCAATGTCACTTTCTGGTAGTTCATTTTGAAAAAGGTTACAGCTTCTGGGGGGAACCATTTTTGTGTTCCGCAGAAGATTCCGTCCCGTCCCGAAATCCCCGGGACAAAATTATTTGCTCCGACCCAATCCCGAAATAACACGGGAACAATATTTAAGTCCCTAAATTGTCCCTGTGAAACCCCATCATTCTCAAAGAGTAATTTTTTTATAGTTAAAACTATCCACATTCTTTAAATGGAATGGTCCCACTGCGCAAATAATGTTGCCCTCCCCAACATACAGTAATTACTGCTCCCGTCCAATTCGACGTTAATCCTGTGTAAGTAAAAGAGCATATGACTACAAAAAACGACTTGGTTAAACCAATATTAAGATATCACATCTAAAATACTTCAACAAATGAGGGCTCAAAATGAAAAATCCTTTCTCGGAGAAACAGTGAATTCATTTGCAAAATTCGGGAGGAATGAGGGCTGGCACGACCATAACATTCAACAACAACCACATTTCGGTTGTTATTTTTTCAACACAGACTACAAAAACGACTTGGTTAAACCAATTTTAAGATATCACATCTAACCTACTTCAATAAATGAAGGCTCAATACGAAAAACCCTTTATGGAGAATAAGTGCATTCATTTGCAGAATTCGGGAGGACTGAGGGCTGGCACGACCATAACATTTAACAACAACCAGATTTCGGGGGTTCTTTTTTGAAACCAAAATACGGCCAGACTAGAGTAGAATGGTATTGGGACTGTGAGACCGTCTTAAAATGTTACGTGTCAGGAAGAACCTCCTAGAATCAGCAAAACGGTCGAAATGCATTCTCCACTGAAAGCCAAAAAGCCTTTAGTTTCACTAAATGCACAGTGAACCACTTCCCCTAATTATTACGTACCCTTGATGTTTTTCTTCCTTCGTGTCTTCGTTAATTATTAGTGAAAGGTGGTTCTAGACCATTTTGCATTCAATGTCACTTCCTGGTAGTTCATTTTGCATAAGGGTTACAGCTTCTGGGGGGAACCATTTTTGTGTTCCGCAGAAGATTCCGACCCGTCCCGAAATCCCCGGGACAAAATTATTTGCTCCGACCCAATCCCGAAATAACACGGGAACAATATTTAAGTCCCTAAATTGTCCCTGTGAAACCCCATCATTCTCAAAGAGTAATTTTTTTATAGTTAAAACTATCCACATTCTTTAAATGGAATGGTCCCACTGCGCAAATAATGTTGCCCTCCCCAACATACAGTAATTACTGCTCCCGTCCAATTCGACGTTAATCCTGTGTAAGTAAAAGAGCATATGACTTCAAAAAACGACTTGGTTAAACCAATATTAAGATATCACATCTAAAATACTTCAACAAATAAGGGCTCAAAATGAAAAATCCTTTCTCGGAGAAACAGTGAATTCATTTGCAAAATTCGGGAGGAATGAGGGCTGGCACGACCATAACATTCAACAACAACCCCATTTCGGTTGTTATTTTTTCAACACAGACTACAAAAACGACTTGGTTAAACCAATTTTAAGATATCACATCTAACCTACTTCAATAAATGAAGGCTCAATATGAAAAACCCTTTTTGGAGAATAAGTGCATTCATTTGCAGAATTCGGGAGGACTGAGGGCTGGCACGACCATAACATTTAACAACAACCAGATTTCGGGGGTTCTTTTTTGAAACCAAAATACGGCCAGACTAGAGTAGAATGGTTTTGGGACTGTGAGACCGTCTTAAAATGTTACGTGTCAGGAAGAACCTCCTAGAATCACCAAAACAGTCGAAATGCATTCTCCACTGAAAGCCAAGAAGCCATTAGTTTCACTACAGGCATAGTAGACAACTTCCGTTAATTATTACGTACCCTTGATGTTTTTTCTACCTCTTGTCTTCATAAGTTATTAGTGAAAGGTCGTTCTAGACCATTTTGCATTCAATGTCACTTTCTGGTAGTTCATTTTGAAAAAGGTTACAGCTTCTGGGGGGAACCATTTTTGTGTTCCGCAGAAGATTCCGTCCCGTCCCGAAATCCCCGGGACAAAATTATTTGCTCCGACCCAATCCCGAAATAACACGGGAACAATATTTAAGTCCCTAAATTGTCCCTGTGAAACCCCATCATTCTCAAAGAGTAATTTTTTTATAGTTAAAACTATCCACATTCTTTAAATGGAATGGTCCCACTGCGCAAATAATGTTGCCCTCCCCAACATACAGTAATTACTGCTCCCGTCCAATTCGACGTTAATCCTGTGTAAGTAAAAGAGCATATGACTACAAAAAACGACTTGGTTAAACCAATATTAAGATATCACATCTAAAATACTTCAACAAATGAGGGCTCAAAATGAAAAATCCTTTCTCGGAGAAACAGTGAATTCATTTGCAAAATTCGGGAGGAATGAGGGCTGGCACGACCATAACATTCAACAACAACCACATTTCGGTTGTTATTTTTTCAACACAGACTACAAAAACGACTTGGTTAAACCAATTTTAAGATATCACATCTAACCTACTTCAATAAATGAAGGCTCAATACGAAAAACCCTTTATGGAGAATAAGTGCATTCATTTGCAGAATTCGGGAGGACTGAGGGCTGGCACGACCATAACATTTAACAACAACCAGATTTCGGGGGTTCTTTTTTGAAACCAAAATACGGCCAGACTAGAGTAGAATGGTATTGGGACTGTGAGACCGTCTTAAAATGTTACGTGTCAGGAAGAACCTCCTAGAATCAGCAAAACGGTCGAAATGCATTCTCCACTGAAAGCCAAAAAGCCTTTAGTTTCACTAAATGCACAGTGAACCACTTCCCCTAATTATTACGTACCCTTGATGTTTTTCTTCCTTCGTGTCTTCGTTAATTATTAGTGAAAGGTGGTTCTAGACCATTTTGCATTCAATGTCACTTTCTGGTAGTTCATTTTGCATAAGGGTTACAGCTTCTGGGGGGAACCATTTTCGTGTTCCGCAGAAGATTCCGACCCGTCCCGAAATCCCCGGGACAAAATTATTTGTTCCGATCCAGTCCCGAAATAACACGGGAACAATATTTAAGTCCCTAAATTGTCCCTGTGAAACCCCATCATTCTGAAAGAGTAATTTTTAATAGTTAAAACTATCCACATTCTTTAAAAAGAATAGTCCCACTGCGCAAATAGTTTTGCCCCTCCCAGCATAATGTACTGTCCCCGTCCGATTCGACTATAATCCAGTGTAACTAAAAGAGCTTTTGACTACAAAAAACGACTTGGTTAAACCAACATTAAAATATCACATCTAAAATACTTCAATAAATGAAGGCTCAATATGAAAAACCCTTTTTGGAGAATAAGTGCATTCATTTGCAGAATTCGGGAGGATTGAGGGCTGGCACGACCATAACATTTAACAACAACCCGATTTCGGGGGTTCTTTTTTGAAAACAAAATACGGCCAGACTAGAGTAGTATGGTATTGGGACTTTGGGACCGTCATAAAATGTTACGTGTCAAGAGTAACATCCTAGAATAAGCAAAATGGTCGAAATGCATTCTCCACTGAAAGCCAAAAAGCCTTTAGTTTCACTAAATGCACAGTGAACCACTTCCCCTAATTATTACGTACCCTTGATGTTTTTCTTCCTTCGTGTCTTCGTTAATTATTAGTGAAAGGTGGTTCTAGACCATTTTGCATTCAATGTCACTTCCTGGTAGTTCATTTTGCATAAGGGTTACAGCTTCTGGGGGGAACCATATTCGTGTTCCGCAGAAGATTCCGTCCCGTCCCGAAATCCCCGGGACAAAATTATTTGCTCCGACCCAATCCCGAAATAACACGGGAACAATATTTAAGTCCCTAAATTGTCCCTGTGAAACCCCATCATTCTGAAAGAGTAATTTTTTTATAGTTAAAACTATCCACATTCTTTAAATGGAATGGTCCCACTGCGCAAATAATGTTGCCCTCCCCAACATACAGTAATTACTGCTCCCGTCCAATTCGACGTTAATCCTGTGTAAGTAAAAGAGCATATGACTTCAAAAAACGACTTGGTTAAACCAATATTAAGATATCACATCTAAAATACTTCAACAAATGAGGGCTCAAAATGAAAAATCCTTTCTCGGAGAAACAGTGAATTCATTTGCAAAATTCGGGAGGAATGAGGGCTGGCACGACCATAACATTCAACAACAACCCCATTTCGGTTGTTATTTTTTCAACACAGACTACAAAAACGACTTGGTTAAACCAATTTTAAGATATCACATCTAACCTACTTCAATAAATGAAGGCTCAATATGAAAAACCCTTTTTGGAGAATAAGTGCATTCATTTGCAGAATTCGGGAGGACTGAGGGCTGGCACGACCATAACATTTAACAACAACCAGATTTCGGGGGTTCTTTTTTGAAACCAAAATACGGCCAGACTAGAGTAGAATGGTTTTGGGACTGTGAGACCGTCTTAAAATGTTACGTGTCAGGAAGAACCTCCTAGAATCAGCAAAACAGTCGAAATGCATTCTCCACTGAAAGCCAAGAAGCCATTAGTTTCACTACAGGCATAGTAGACAACTTCCGTTAATTATTACGTACCCTTGATGTTTTTTCTACCTCTTGTCTTCATAAGTTATTAGTGAAAGGTCGTTCTAGACCATTTTGCATTCAATGTCACTTTCTGGTAGTTCATTTTGAAAAAGGTTACAGGTTCTGGGGGAACCATTTTTGTGTTCCGCAGAAGATTCCGTCCCGTCCCGAAATCCCCAGGACAAAATTATTTGCTCCGACCCAATCCCGAAATAACACGGGAACAATATTTAAGTCGCTAAATTGTCCCTGTGAAACCCCATCATTCTCAAAGAGTAATTTTTTTATAGTTAAAACTATCGTCATTCTTTAAAAAGAATATTCCCACTGCGCAAATAGTTTTGCCCCTCCCAGCATAATGTACTGTCCCCGTCCGATTCGACTATAATCCAGTGTAACTAAAAGAGCTTTTGACTACAAAAAACGACTTGGTTAAACCAACATTAAAATATCACATCTAAAATACTTCAATAAATGAAGGCTCAATATGAAAAACCCTTTTTGGAGAATAAGTGCATTCATTTGCAGAATTCGGGAGGATTGAGGGCTGGCACGACCATAACATTTAACAACAACCAGATTTCGGGGGTTCTTTTTTGAAAACAAAATACGGCCAGACTAGAGTAGTATGGTATTGGGACTTTGGGACCGTCATAAAATGTTACGTGTCAAGAGTAACATCCTAGAATAAGCAAAATGGTCGAAATGCATTCTCCACTGAAAGCCAAAAAGCCTTTAGTTTCACTAAATGCACAGTGAACCACTTCCCCTAATTATTACGTACCCTTGATGTTTTTCTTCCTTCGTGTCTTCGTTAATTATTAGTGAAAGGTGGTTCTAGACCATTTTGCATTCAATGTCACTTCCTGGTAGTTCATTTTGCATAAGGGTTACAGCTTCTGGGGGGAACCATATTCGTGTTCCGCAGAAGATTCCGTCCCGTCCCGAAATCCCCGGGACAAAATTATTTGCTCCGACCCAATCCCGAAATAACACGGGAACAATATTTAAGTCCCTAAATTGTCCCTGTGAAACCCCATCATTCTGAAAGAGTAATTTTTTTATAGTTAAAACTATCCACATTCTTTAAATGGAATGGTCCCACTGCGCAAATAATGTTGCCCTCCCCAACATACAGTAATTACTGCTCCCGTCCAATTCGACGTTAATCCTGTGTAAGTAAAAGAGCATATGACTTCAAAAAACGACTTGGTTAAACCAATATTAAGATATCACATCTAAAATACTTCAACAAATGAGGGCTCAAAATGAAAAATCCTTTCTCGGAGAAACAGTGAATTCATTTGCAAAATTCGGGAGGAATGAGGGCTGGCACGACCATAACATTCAACAACAACCCCATTTCGGTTGTTATTTTTTCAACACAGACTACAAAAACGACTTGGTTAAACCAATTTTAAGATATCACATCTAACCTACTTCAATAAATGAAGGCTCAATATGAAAAACCCTTTTTGGAGAATAAGTGCATTCATTTGCAGAATTCGGGAGGACTGAGGGCTGGCACGACCATAACATTTAACAACAACCAGATTTCGGGGGTTCTTTTTTGAAACCAAAATACGGCCAGACTAGAGTAGAATGGTTTTGGGACTGTGAGACCGTCTTAAAATGTTACGTGTCAGGAAGAACCTCCTAGAATCAGCAAAACAGTCGAAATGCATTCTCCACTGAAAGCCAAGAAGCCATTAGTTTCACTACAGGCATAGTAGACAACTTCCGTTAATTATTACGTACCCTTGATGTTTTTTCTACCTCTTGTCTTCATAAGTTATTAGTGAAAGGTCGTTCTAGACCATTTTGCATTCAATGTCACTTTCTGGTAGTTCATTTTGAAAAAGGTTACAGGTTCTGGGGGAACCATTTTTGTGTTCCGCAGAAGATTCCGTCCCGTCCCGAAATCCCCAGGACAAAATTATTTGCTCCGACCCAATCCCGAAATAACACGGGAACAATATTTAAGTCGCTAAATTGTCCCTGTGAAACCCCATCATTCTCAAAGAGTAATTTTTTTATAGTTAAAACTATCGTCATTCTTTAAAAAGAATATTCCCACTGCGCAAATAGTTTTGCCCCTCCCAGCATAATGTACTGTCCCCGTCCGATTCGACTATAATCCAGTGTAACTAAAAGAGCTTTTGACTACAAAAAACGACTTGGTTAAACCAACATTAAAATATCACATCTAAAATACTTCAATAAATGAAGGCTCAATATGAAAAACCCTTTTTGGAGAATAAGTGCATTCATTTGCAGAATTCGGGAGGATTGAGGGCTAGCACGACCATAAAATTCAACAACAACCCGATTTCGGGGGTTCTTTTTTGAAAACAAAATACGAACCGACTAAATTAGTATGTTATTGGGACTTTGGGACCGTCATAAAATGTTACGTGTCAGGAATAACATCATAGAACAAGCAAAATGGTCGAAATGCATTCTCCACTGAAAGCCAAAAAGCCTATAGTTTCACTAAATGTTAGGTAGACCACCTCTCTTACTTATGACGTACCCTTGATGTTTTTCTTCCTTCGTGTCTTCGTTAATTATTAGTGAAAGGTGGTTCTAGACCATTTTGCATTCAATGTCACTTCCTGGTAGTTCATTTTGCATAAGGGTTACAGCTTCTGGGGGGAACCATATTCGTGTTCCGCAGAAGATTCCGTCCCGTCCCGAAATCCCCGGGACAAAATTATTTGCTCCGACCCAATCCCGAAATAACACGGGAACAATATTTAAGTCCCTAAATTGTCCCTGTGAAACCCCATCATTCTCAAAGAGTAATTTTTTTATAGTTAAAACTATCCACATTCTTTAAATGGAATGGTCCCACTGCGCAAATAATGTTGCCCTCCCCAACATACAGTAATTACTGCTCCCGTCCAATTCGACGTTAATCCTGTGTAAGTAAAAGAGCATATGACTACAAAAACGACTTGGTTAAACCAATTTTAAGATATCACATCTAAACTACTTCAATAAATGAAGGCTCAATATGAAAAACCCTTTTTGGAGAATAAGTGCATTCATTTGCAGAATTCGGGAGGATTGAGGGCTGGCACGACCATAACATTTAACAACAACCAGATTTCGGGGGTTCTTTTTTGAAAACAAAATACGGCCAGACTAGAGTAGTATGGTATTGGGACTTTGGGACCGTCATAAAATGTTACGTGTCAAGAGTAACATCCTAGAATAAGCAAAATGGTCGAAATGCATTCTCCACTGAAAGCCAAAAAGCCTTTAGTTTCACTTAATGCACAGTGAACCACTTCCCCTAATTATTACGTACCCTTGATGTTTTTCTTCCTTCGTGTCTTCGTTAATTATTAGTGAAAGGTGGTTCTAGACCATTTTGCATTCAATGTCACTTCCTGGTAGTTCATTTTGCATAAGGGTTACAGCTTCTGGGGGGAACCATATTCGTGTTCCGCAGAAGATTCCGTCCCGTCCCGAAATCCCCGGGACAAAATTATTTGCTCCGACACAATCCCGAAATAACACGGGAACAATATTTAAGTCCCTAAATTGTCCCTGTGAAACCCCATCATTCTCAAAGAGTAATTTTTTTATAGTTAAAACTATCCACATTCTTTAAATGGAATGGTCCCACTGCGCAAATAATGTTGCCCTCCCCAACATACAGTAATTACTGCTCCCGTCCAATTCGACGTTAATCCTGTGTAAGTAAAAGAGCATATGACTATAAAAAACGACTTGGTTAAACCAATATTAAAATATCACATCTAAAATACTTCAATAAATGAAGGCTCAATATGAAAAACCCTTTTTGGAGAATAAGTGCATTCATTTGCAGAATTCGGGAGGATTGAGGGCTGGCACGACCATAAAATTCAACAACAACCCGATTTCGGGGGTTCTTTTTTGAGAACAAAATACGACCCGACTAAAGTAGTATGGTATTGGGACTTTGGGACCGTCATAAAATGTTACGTGTCAGGAATAACATCATAGAACAAGCAAAATGGTCGAAATGCATTCTCCACTGAAAGCCAAAAAGCCTTTAGTTTCACTAACTGTTCAGTAGACCACCTCTCTTACTTATTACGTACCCTTGATGTTTTTCTTACTTCGTGTCTTCGTAAATTATTAGTGAAAGGTCGTTCTAGACCATTTTGCATTCAATGTCACTTTCTGGTAGTTCATTTTGAAAAAGGGTTACAGGTTCTGGGGGAACCATTTTTGTGTTCCGCAGAAGATTCCGTCCCGTCCCGAAATCCCCAGGACAAAATTATTTGCTCCGACCCAATCCCGAAATAACACGGGAACAATATTTAAGTCCCTAAATTGTCCCTGTGAAACCCCATCATTCTGAAAGAGTAATTTTTTAATAGTTAAAACTATCCACATTCTTTAAAAAGAATAGTCCCACTGCGCAAATAGTTTTGCCCCTCCCAGCATAATGTACTGTCCCCGTCCGATTCGACTATAATCCAGTGTAACTAAAAGAGCTTTTGACTACAAAAAACGACTTGGTTAAACCAACATTAAAATATCACATCTAAAATACTTCAATAAATGAAGGCTCAATATGAAAAACCCTTTTTGGAGAATAAGTGCATTCATTTGCAGAATTCGGGAGGATTGAGGGCTGGCACGACCATAACATTTAACAACAACCAGATTTCAGGGGTTCTTTTTTGAAAACAAAATACGGCCAGACTAGAGTAGTATGGTATTGGGACTTTGGGACCGTCATAAAATGTTACGTGTCAAGAGTAACATCCTAGAATAAGCAAAATGGTCGAAATGCATTCTCCACTGAAAGCCAAAAAGCCTTTAGTTTCACTAAATGCACAGTGAACCACTTCCCCTAATTATTACGTACCCTTGATGTTTTTCTTCCTTCGTGTCTTCGTTAATTATTAGTGAAAGGTGGTTCTAGACCATTTTGCATTCAATGTCACTTCCTGGTAGTTCATTTTGCATAAGGGTTACAGCTTCTGGGGGGAACCATATTCGTGTTCCGCAGAAGATTCCGTCCCGTCCCGAAATCCCCGGGACAAAATTATTTGCTCCGACACAATCCCGAAATAACACGGGAACAATATTTAAGTCCCTAAATTGTCCCTGTGAAACCCCATCATTCTCAAAGAGTAATTTTTTTATAGTTAAAACTATCCACATTCTTTAAATGGAATGGTCCCACTGCGCAAATAATGTTGCCCTCCCCAACATACAGTAATTACTGCTCCCGTCCAATTCGACGTTAATCCTGTGTAAGTAAAAGAGCATATGACTACAAAAAACGACTTGGTTAAACCAATATTAAGATATCACATCTAAAATACTTCAACAAATGAGGGCTCAAAATGAAAAATCCTTTCTCGGAGAAACAGTGAATTCATTTGCAAAATTCGGGAGGAATGAGGGCTGGCACGACCATAACATTCAACAACAACCCCATTTCGGTTGTTATTTTTTCAACACAGACTACAAAAACGACTTGGTTAAACCAATTTTAAGATATCACATCTAACCTACTTCAATAAATGAAGGCTCAATATGAAAAACCCTTTTTGGAGAATAAGAACATTCATTTGCAGAATTCGGGAGTACTGAGGGCTGGCACGACCATAACATTTAACAACAACCAGATTTCGGGGGTTCTTTTTTGAAACCAAAATACGGCCAGACTAGAGTAGAATGGTATTGGGACTGTGAGACCGTCTTAAAATGTTACGTGTCAGGAAGAACCTCCTAGAATCAGCAAAACGGTCGAAATGCATTCTCCACTGAAAGCCAAAAAGCCTTTAGTTTCACTAAATGTTAGGTAGACCACCTCTCTTACTTATTACGTACCCTTGATGTTTTTCTTCCTTCCTGTCTTCGTAAATTATTAGTGAAAGGTCGTTCTAGACCATTTTGCATTCAATGTCACTTTCTGGTAGTTCATTTTGAAAAAAGGTTACAGGTTCTGGGGGAACCATTTTTGTGTTCCGCAGAAGATTCCGTCCCGTCCCGAAATCCCCAGGACAAAATTATTTGCTCCGACCCAATCCCGAAATAACACGGGAACAATATTTAAGTCGCTAAATTGTCCCTGTGAAACCCCATCATTCTGAAAGAGTAATTTTTTAATAGTTAAAACTATCCACATTCTTTAAAAAGAATAGTCCCACTGCGCAAATAGTTTTGCCCCTCCCAGCATAATGTACTGTCCCCGTCCGATTCGACTATAATCCAGTGTAACTAAAAGAGCTTTTGACTACAAAAAACGACTTGGTTAAACCAACATTAAAATATCACATCTAAAATACTTCAATAAATGAAGGCTCAATATGAAAAACCCTTTTTGGAGAATAAGTGCATTCATTTGCAGAATTCGGGAGGATTGAGGGCTGGCACGACCATAACATTTAACAACAACCAGATTTCAGGGGTTCTTTTTTGAAAACAAAATACGGCCAGACTAGAGTAGTATGGTATTGGGACTTTGGGACCGTCATAAAATGTTACGTGTCAAGAGTAACATCCTAGAATAAGCAAAATGGTCGAAATGCATTCTCCACTGAAAGCCAAAAAGCCTTTAGTTTCACTAAATGCACAGTGAACCACTTCCCCTAATTATTACGTACCCTTGATGTTTTTCTTCCTTCGTGTCTTCGTTAATTATTAGTGAAAGGTGGTTCTAGACCATTTTGCATTCAATGTCACTTCCTGGTAGTTCATTTTGCATAAGGGTTACAGCTTCTGGGGGGAACCATATTCGTGTTCCGCAGAAGATTCCGTCCCGTCCCGAAATCCCCGGGACAAAATTATTTGCTCCGACACAATCCCGAAATAACACGGGAACAATATTTAAGTCCCTAAATTGTCCCTGTGAAACCCCATCATTCTCAAAGAGTAATTTTTTTATAGTTAAAACTATCGTCATTCTTTAAAAAGAATATTCCCACTGTGCAAGTAGTTTTGCCCCTCCCAGCATAATGTACTGTCCCCGTCCGATTCGACTATAATCCCGTGTAACTAAAAGAGCTTTTGACTACAAAAAACGACTTGGTTAAACCAATATTAAAATATCACATCTAAAATACTTCAATAAAAGAAGGCTCAATATGAAAAACCCTTTTTGGAGAATAAGTGCATTCATTTGCAGAGTTCGGGAGGATTGAGGGCTGGCACGACCATAAAATTCAACAACAACCCGATTTCGGGGGTTCTTTTTTGAAAACAAAATACGACCCGACTAAATTAGTATGTTATTGGGACTTTGGGACCGTCATAAAATGTTACGTGTCAGGAATAACATCATAGAACAAGCAAAATGGTCGAAATGCATTCTCCACTGAAAGCCAAAAAGCCTTTAGTTTCACTAAATGTTAGGTAGACCACCTCTCTTACTTATGACGTACCCTTGATGTTTTTCTTCCTTCGTGTCTTCGTTAATTATTAGTGAAAGGTGGTTCTAGACCATTTTGCATTCAATGTCACTTCCTGGTAGTTCATTTTGCATAAGGGTTACAGCTTCTGGGGGGAACCATATTCGTGTTCCGCAGAAGATTCCGTCCCGTCCCGAAATCCCCGGGACAAAATTATTTGCTCCGACACAATCCCGAAATAACACGGGAACAATATTTAAGTCCCTAAATTGTCCCTGTGAAACCCCATCATTCTCAAAGAGTAATTTTTTTATAGTTAAAACTATCCACATTCTTTAAATGGAATGGTCCAACTGCGCAAATAATGTTGCCCTCCCCAACATACAGTAATTACTGCTCCCGTCCAATTCGACGTTAATCCTGTGTAAGTAAAAGAGCATATGACTACAAAAAACGACTTGGTTAAACCAATATTAAGATATCACATCTAAAATACTTCAACAAATGAGGGCTCAAAATGAAAAATCCTTTCTCGGAGAAACAGTGAATTCATTTGCAAAATTCGGGAGGAATGAGGGCTGGCACGACCATAACATTCAACAACAACCCCATTTCGGTTGTTATTTTTTCAACACAGACTACAAAAACGACTTGGTTAAACCAATTTTAAGATATCACATCTAACCTACTTCAATAAATGAAGGCTCAATATGAAAAACCCTTTTTGGAGAATAAGAACATTCATTTGCAGAATTCGGGAGTACTGAGGGCTGGCACGACCATAACATTTAACAACAACCAGATTTCGGGGGTTCTTTTTTGAAACCAAAATACGGCCAGACTAGAGTAGAATGGTATTGGGACTGTGAGACCGTCTTAAAATGTTACGTGTCAGGAAGAACCTCCTAGAATCAGCAAAACGGTCGAAATGCATTCTCCACTGAAAGCCAAGAAGCCATTAGTTTCACTACAGGCATAGTAGACAACTTCCGTTAACTATTACGTACCCTTGATGTTTTTTCTACCTCTTGTCTTCATAAGTTATTAGTGAAAGGTCGTTCTAGACCATTTTGCATTCAATGTCACTTTCTGGTAGTTCATTTTGAAAAAGGTTACAGGTTCTGGGGGAACCATTTTTGTGTTCCGCAGAAGATTCCGTCCCGTCCCGAAATCCCCAGGACAAAATTATTTGCTCCGACCCAATCCCGAAATAACACGGGAACAATATTTAAGTCCCTAAATTGTCCCTGTGAAACCCCATCATTCTCAAAGAGTAATTTTTTTATAGTTAAAACTATCCACATTCTTTAAATGGAATGGTCCCACTGCGCAAATAATGTTGCCCTCCCCAACATACAGTAATTACTGCTCCCGTCCAATTCGACGTTAATCCTGTGTAAGTAAAAGAGCATATGACTACAAAAACGACTTGGTTAAACCAATTTTAAGATATCACATCTAAACTACTTCAATAAATGAAGGCTCAATATGAAAAACCCTTTTTGGAGAATAAGTGCATTCATTTGCAGAATTCGGGAGGATTGAGGGCTGGCACGACCATAACATTTAACAACAACCAGATTTCGGGGGTTCTTTTTTGAAAACAAAATACGGCCAGACTAGAGTAGTATGGTATTGGGACTTTGGGACCGTCATAAAATGTTACGTGTCAAGAGTAACATCCTAGAATAAGCAAAATGGTCGAAATGCATTCTCCACTGAAAGCCAAAAAGCCTTTAGTTTCACTAAATGCACAGTGAACCACTTCCCCTAATTATTACGTACCCTTGATGTTTTTCTTCCTTCGTGTCTTCGTTAATTATTAGTGAAAGGTGGTTCTAGACCATTTTGCATTCAATGTCACTTCCTGGTAGTTCATTTTGCATAAGGGTTACAGCTTCTGGGGGGAACCATATTCGTGTTCCGCAGAAGATTCCGTCCCGTCCCGAAATCCCCGGGACAAAATTATTTGCTCCGACACAATCCCGAAATAACACGGGAACAATATTTAAGTCCCTAAATTGTCCCTGTGAAACCCCATCATTCTCAAACAGTAATTTTTTTATAGTTAAAACTATCCACATTCTTTAAATGGAATGGTCCCACTGCGCAAATAATGTTGCCCTCCCCAACATACAGTAATTACTGCTCCCGTCCAATTCGACGTTAATCCTGTGTAAGTAAAAGAGCATATGACTACAAAAAACGACTTGGTTAAACCAATATTAAGATATCACATCTAAAATACTTCAATAAAAGAAGGCTCAATATGAAAAACCCTTTTTGGAGAATAAGTGCATTCATTTGCAGAATTCGGGAGGATTGAGGGCTGGCACGACCATAAAATTCAACAACAACCCGATTTCGGGGGTTCTTTTTTGAAAACAAAATACGACCCGACTAAAGTAGTATGGTATTGGGACTTTGGGACCGTCATAAAATGTTACGTGTCAGGAATAACATCATAGAACAAGCAAAATGGTCGAAATGCATTCTCCACTGAAAGCCAAAAAGCCTTTAGTTTCACTAAATGTTAGGTAGACCACCTCTCTTACTTATTACGTACCCTTGATGTTTTTCTTCCTTCGTGTCTTCGTAAATTATTAGTGAAAGGTCGTTCTAGACCATTTTGCATTCAATGTCACTTTCTGGTAGTTCATTTTGAAAAAAGGTTACAGGTTCTGGGGGAACCATTTTTGTGTTCCGCAGAAGATTCCGTCCCGTCCCGAAATCCCCAGGACAAAATTATTTGCTCCGACCCAATCCCGAAATAACACGGGAACAATATTTAAGTCCCTAAATTGTCACTGTGAAACCCCATCATTCTCAAAGAGTAATTTTTTAATAGTTAAAACTATCCACATTCTTTAAATGGAATGGTCCCACTGCGCAAATAATGTTGCCCTCCCCAACATACAGTAATTACTGCTCCCGTCCAATTCGACGTTAATCCTGTGTAAGTAAAAGAGCATATGACTACAAAAAACGACTTGGTTAAACCAATATTAAGATATCACATCTAAAATACTTCAACAAATGAGGGCTCAAAATGAAAAATCCTTTCTCGGAGAAACAGTGAATTCATTTGCAAAATTCGGGAGGAATGAGGGCTGGCACGACCATAACATTCAACAACAACCACATTTCGGTTGTTATTTTTTCAACACAGACTACAAAAACGACTTGGTTAAACCAATTTTAAGATATCACATCTAACCTACTTCAATAAATGAAGGCTCAATACGAAAAACCCTTTATGGAGAATAAGTGCATTCATTTGCAGAATTCGGGAGGACTGAGGGCTGGCACGACCATAACATTTAACAACAACCAGATTTCGGGGGTTCTTTTTTGAAACCAAAATACGGCCAGACTAGAGTAGAATGGTATTGGGACTGTGAGACCGTCTTAAAATGTTACGTGTCAGGAAGAACCTCCTAGAATCAGCAAAACGGTCGAAATGCATTCTCCACTGAAAGCCAAAAAGCCTTTAGTTTCACTAAATGCACAGTGAACCACTTCCCCTAATTATTACGTACCCTTGATGTTTTTCTTCCTTCGTGTCTTCGTTAATTATTAGTGAAAGGTGGTTCTAGACCATTTTGCATTCAATGTCACTTTCTGGTAGTTCATTTTGCATAAGGGTTACAGCTTCTGGGGGGAACCATTTTCGTGTTCCGCAGAAGATTCCGACCCGGACCGAAATCCCCGGGACAAAATTATTTGTTCCGATCCAGTCCCGAAATAACACGGGAACAATATTTAAGTCCCTAAATTGTCCCTGTGAAACCCCATCATTCTGAAAGAGTAATTTTTTAATAGTTAAAACTATCCACATTCTTTAAAAAGAATAGTCCCACTGCGCAAATAGTTTTGCCCCTCCCAGCATAATGTACTGTCCCCGTCCGATTCGACTATAATCCAGTGTAACTAAAAGAGCTTTTGACTACAAAAAACGACTTGGTTAAACCAACATTAAAATATCACATCTAAAATACTTCAATAAATGAAGGCTCAATATGAAAAACCCTTTTTGGAGAATAAGTGCATTCATTTGCAGAATTCGGGAGGATTGAGGGCTGGCACGACCATAACATTTAACAACAACCAGATTTCGGGGGTTCTTTTTTGAAACCAAAATACGGCCAGACTAGAGTAGAATGGTTTTGGGACTGTGAGACCGTCTTAAAATGTTACGTGTCAGGAAGAACCTCCTAGAATCAGCAAAACAGTCGAAATGCATTCTCCACTGAAAGCCAAGAAGCCATTAGTTTCACTACAGGCATAGTAGACAACTTCCGTTAATTATTACGTACCCTTGATGTTTTTTCTACCTCTTGTCTTCATAAGTTATTAGTGAAAGGTCGTTCTAGACCATTTTGCATTCAATGTCACTTTCTGGTAGTTCATTTTGAAAAAGGTTACAGGTTCTGGGGGAACCATTTTTGTGTTCCGCAGAAGATTCCGTCCCGTCCCGAAATCCCCAGGACAAAATTATTTGCTCCGACCCAATCCCGAAATAACACGGGAACAATATTTAAGTCGCTAAATTGTCCCTGTGAAACCCCATCATTCTCAAAGAGTAATTTTTTTATAGTTAAAACTATCGTCATTCTTTAAAAAGAATATTCCCACTGTGCAAGTAGTTTTGCCCCTCCCAGCATAATGTACTGTCCCCGTCCGATTCGACTATAATCCCGTGTAACTAAAAGAGCTTTTGACTACAAAAAATGACTTGGTTAAATAAATATTAAAATATCACATCTAAAATACTTCAATAAAAGAAGGCTCAATATGAAAAACCCTTTTTGGAGAATAAGTGCATTCATTTGCAGAATTCGGGAGGATTGAGGGCTGGCACGACCATAAAATTCAACAACAACCCGATTTCGGGGGTTCTTTTTTGAGAACAAAATACGACCCGACTAAAGTAGTATGGTATTGGGACTTTGGGACCGTCATAAAATGTTACGTGTCAAGAGTAACATCCTAGAATAAGCAAAATGGTCGAAATGCATTCTCCACTGAAAGCCAAAAAGCCTTTAGTTTCACTAAATGCACAGTGAACCACTTCCCCTAATTATTACGTACCCTTGATGTTTTTCTTCCTTCGTGTCTTCGTTAATTATTAGTGAAAGGTCGTTCTAGACCATTTTGCATTCAATGTCACTTCCTGGTAGTTCATTTTGCATAAGGGTTACAGCTTCTGGGGGGAACCATATTCGTGTTCCGCAGAAGATTCCGTCCCGTCCCGAAATCCCCGGGACAAAATTATTTGCTCCGACCCAATCCCGAAATAACACGGGAACAATTTTTAAGTCCCTAAATTGTCCCTGTGAAACCCCATCATTCTCAAAGAGTAATTTTTTTATAGTTAAAACTATCCACATTCTTTAAATGGAATGGTCCCACTGCGCAAATAATGTTGCCCTCCCCAACATACAGTAATTACTGCTCCCGTCCAATTCGACGTTAATCCTGTGTAAGTAAAAGAGCATATGACTACAAAAAACGACTTGGTTAAACCAATATTAAGATATCACATCTAAAATACTTCAACAAATGAGGGCTCAAAATGAAAAATCCTTTCTCGGAGAAACAGTGAATTCATTTGCAAAATTCGGGAGGAATGAGGGCTGGCACGACCATAACATTCAACAACAACCCCATTTCGGTAGTTATTTTTTCAACACAGACTACAAAAACGACTTGGTTAAACCAATTTTAAGATATCACATCTAACCTACTTCAATAAATGAAGGCTCAATATGAAAAACCCTTTTTGGAGAATAAGTGCATTCATTTGCAGAATTCGGGAGGATTGAGGGCTGGCACGACCATAACATTTAACAACAACCAGATTTCGGGGGTTCTTTTTTGAAAACAAAATACGGCCAGACTAGAGTAGTATGGTATTGGGACTTTGGGACCGTCATAAACTGTTACGTGTCAAGAGTAACATCCTAGAATAAGCAAAACAGTCGAAATGCATTCTCCACTGAAAGCCAAAAAGCCTTTAGTTTCACTAAATGCACAGTGAACCACTTCCCCTAATTATTACGTACCCTTGATGTTTTTCTTCCTTCGTGTCTTCGTTAATTATTAGTGAAAGGTGGTTCTAGACCATTTTGCATTCAATGTCACTTCCTGGTAGTTCATTTTGCATAAGGGTTACAGCTTCTGGGGGAACCATTTTTGTGTTCCGCAGAAGATTCCGTCCCGTCCCGAAATCCCCGGGACAAAATTATTTGCTCCGACCCAATCCCGAAATAACACGGGAACAATATTTAAGTCGCTAAATTGTCCCTGTGAAACCCCATCATTCTCAAAGAGTAATTTTTTTATAGTTAAAACTATCCACATTCTTTAAATGGAATGGTCCCACTGCGCAAATAATGTTGCCCTCCCCAACATACAGTAATTACTGCTCCCGTCCAATTCGACGTTAATCCTGTGTAAGTAAAAGAGCATATGACTACAAAAAACGACTTGGTTAAACCAATATTAAGATATCACATCTAAAATACTTCAACAAATGAGGGCTCAAAATGAAAAATCCTTTCTCGGAGAAACAGTGAATTCATTTGCAAAATTCGGGAGGAATGAGGGCTGGCACGACCATAACATTCAACAACAACCCCATTTCGGTTGTTATTTTTTCAACACAGACTACAAAAACGACTTGGTTAAACCAATTTTAAGATATCACATCTAAACTACTTGAATAAATGAAGGCTCAATATGAAAAACCCTTTTTGGAGAATAAGTGCATTCATTTGCAGAATTCGGGAGGACTGAGGCCTGGCACGACCATAACATTTAACAACAACCAGATTTCGGGGGTTCTTTTTTGAAAACAAAATACGGCCAGACTAGAGTAGAATGGTATTGGGACTGTGAGACCGTCTTAAAATGTTACGTGTCAGGAAGAACCTCCTAGAATCAGCAAAACGGTCGAAATGCATTCTCCACTGAAAGCCAAAAAGCCTTTAGTTTCACTAAATGCACACTAGACCACTTCCCTTAATTATTACGTACCCTTGATGTTTTTCTTACTTCGTTTCTTCGTTAATTATTAGTGAAAGGTGGTTCTAGACCATTTTGCATTCAATGTCACTTCCTGGTAGTTCATTTTGCATAAGGGTTACAGCTTCTGGGGGGAACCATATTCGTGTTCCGCAGAAGATTCCGTCCCGTCCCGAAATCCCCGGGACAAAATTATTTGCTCCGACACAATCCCGAAATAACACGGGAACAATATTTAAGTCCCTAAATTGTCCCTGTGAAACCCCATCATTCTCAAAGAGTAATTTTTTTATAGTTAAAACTATCCACATTCTTTAAATGGAATGGTCCAACTGCGCAAATAATGTTGCCCTCCCCAACATACAGTAATTACTGCTCCCGTCCAATTCGACGTTAATCCTGTGTAAGTAAAAGAGCATATGACTACAAAAAACGACTTGGTTAAACCAATATTAAGATATCACATCTAAAATACTTCAACAAATGAGGGCTCAAAATGAAAAATCCTTTCTCGGAGAAACAGTGAATTCATTTGCAAAATTCGGGAGGAATGAGGGCTGGCACGACCATAACATTCAACAACAACCCCATTTCGGTAGTTATTTTTTCAACACAGACTACAAAAACGACTTGGTTAAACCAATTTTAAGATATCACATCTAAACTACTTCAATAAATGAAGGCTCAATATGAAAAACCCTTTTTGGAGAATAAGTGCATTCATTTGCAGAATTCGGGAGGATTGAGGGCTGGCACGACCATAACATTTAACAACAACCAGATTTCGGGGGTTCTTTTTTGAAAACAAAATACGGCCAGACTAGAGTAGTATGGTATTGGGACTTTGGGACCGTCATAAAATGTTACGTGTCAAGAGTAACATCCTAGAATAAGCAAAATGGTCGAAATGCATTCTCCACTGAAAGCCAAAAAGCCTTTAGTTTCACTAAATGCACAGTGAACCACTTCCCCTAATTATTACGTACCCTTGATGTTTTTCTTCCTTCGTGTCTTCGTTAATTATTAGTGAAAGGTGGTTCTAGACCATTTTGCATTCAATGTCACTTCCTGGTAGTTCATTTTGCATAAGGGTTACAGCTTCTGGGGGGAACCATATTCGTGTTCCGCAGAAGATTCCGTCCCGTCCCGATATCCCCGGGACAAAATTATTTACTCCGACCCAATCCCGAAATAACACGGGAACAATATTTAAGTCCCTAAATTGTCCCTGTGAAACCCCATCATTCTCAAAGAGTAATTTTTTTATAGTTAAAACTATCCACATTCTTTAAATGGAATGGTCCCACTGCGCAAATAATGTTGCCCTCCCCAACATACAGTAATTACTGCTCCCGTCCAATTCGACGTTAATCCTGTGTAAGTAAAAGAGCATATGACTACAAAAAACGACTTGGTTAAACCAATATTAAGATATCACATCTAAAATACTTCAACAAATGAGGGCTCAAAATGAAAAATCCTTTCTCGGAGAAACAGTGAATTCATTTGCAAAATTCGGGAGGAATGAGGGCTGGCACGACCATAACATTCAACAACAACCACATTTCGGTTGTTATTTTTTCAACACAGACTACAAAAACGACTTGGTTAAACCAATTTTAAGATATCACATCTAACCTACTTCAATAAATGAAGGCTCAATACGAAAAACCCTTTATGGAGAATAAGTGCATTCATTTGCAGAATTCGGGAGGACTGAGGGCTGGCACGACCATAACATTTAACAACAACCAGATTTCGGGGGTTCTTTTTTGAAACCAAAATACGGCCAGACTAGAGTAGAATGGTATTGGGACTGTGAGACCGTCTTAAAATGTTACGTGTCAGGAAGAACCTCCTAGAATCAGCAAAACGGTCGAAATGCATTCTCCACTGAAAGCCAAAAAGCCTTTAGTTTCACTAAATGCACAGTGAACCACTTCCCCTAATTATTACGTACCCTTGATGTTTTTCTTCCTTCGTGTCTTCGTTAATTATTAGTGAAAGGTGGTTCTAGACCATTTTGCATTCAATGTCACTTTCTGGTAGTTCATTTTGCATAAGGGTTACAGCTTCTGGGGGGAACCATTTTCGTGTTCCGCAGAAGATTCCGACCCGGACCGAAATCCCCGGGACAAAATTATTTGTTCCGATCCAGTCCCGAAATAACACGGGAACAATATTTAAGTCCCTAAATTGTCCCTGTGAAACCCCATCATTCTGAAAGAGTAATTTTTTAATAGTTAAAACTATCCACATTCTTTAAAAAGAATAGTCCCACTGCGCAAATAGTTTTGCCCCTCCCAGCATAATGTACTGTCCCCGTCCGATTCGACTATAATCCAGTGTAACTAAAAGAGCTTTTGACTACAAAAAACGACTTGGTTAAACCAACATTAAAATATCACATCTAAAATACTTCAATAAATGAAGGCTCAATATGAAAAACCCTTTTTGGAGAATAAGTGCATTCATTTGCAGAATTCGGGAGGATTGAGGGCTGGCACGACCATAACATTTAACAACAACCAGATTTCGGGGGTTCTTTTTTGAAACCAAAATACGGCCAGACTAGAGTAGAATGGTTTTGGGACTGTGAGACCGTCTTAAAATGTTACGTGTCAGGAAGAACCTCCTAGAATCAGCAAAACAGTCGAAATGCATTCTCCACTGAAAGCCAAGAAGCCATTAGTTTCACTACAGGCATAGTAGACAACTTCCGTTAATTATTACGTACCCTTGATGTTTTTTCTACCTCTTGTCTTCATAAGTTATTAGTGAAAGGTCGTTCTAGACCATTTTGCATTCAATGTCACTTTCTGGTAGTTCATTTTGAAAAAGGTTACAGGTTCTGGGGGAACCATTTTTGTGTTCCGCAGAAGATTCCGTCCCGTCCCGAAATCCCCAGGACAAAATTATTTGCTCCGACCCAATCCCGAAATAACACGGGAACAATATTTAAGTCGCTAAATTGTCCCTGTGAAACCCCATCATTCTCAAAGAGTAATTTTTTTATAGTTAAAACTATCGTCATTCTTTAAAAAGAATATTCCCACTGTGCAAGTAGTTTTGCCCCTCCCAGCATAATGTACTGTCCCCGTCCGATTCGACTATAATCCCGTGTAACTAAAAGAGCTTTTGACTACAAAAAACGACTTGGTTAAATAAATATTAAAATATCACATCTAAAATACTTCAATAAAAGAAGGCTCAATATGAAAAACCCTTTTTGGAGAATAAGTGCATTCATTTGCAGAATTCGGGAGGATTGAGGGCTGGCACGACCATAAAATTCAACAACAACCCGATTTCGGGGGTTCTTTTTTGAGAACAAAATACGACCCGACTAAAGTAGTATGGTATTGGGACTTTGGGACCGTCATAAAATGTTACGTGTCAGGAATAACATCATAGAACAAGCAAAATGGTCGAAATGCATTCTCCACTGAAAGCCAAAAAGCCTTTAGTTTCACTAAATGTTCAGTAGACCACCTCTCTTACTTATTACGTACCCTTGATGTTTTTCTTACTTCGTGTCTTCGTTAATTATTAGTGAAAGGTGGTTCTAGACCATTTTGCATTCAATGTCACTTCCTGGTAGTTCATTTTGCATAAGGGTTACAGCTTCTGGGGGGAACCATATTCGTGTTCCGCAGAAGATTCCGACCCGTCCCGAAATCCCCGGGACAAAATTATTTGTTCCGATCCAGTCCCGAAATAACACGGGAACAATATTTAAGTCCCTAAATTGTCCCTGTGAAACCCCATCATTCTCAAAGAGTAATTTTTTTATAGTTAAAACTATCCACATTCTTTAAAAAGAATAGTCCCACTGCGCAAATAGTTTTGCCCCTCCCAGCATAATGTACTGTCCCCGTCCGATTCGACTATAATCCAGTGTAACTAAAAGAGCTTTTGACTACAAAAAACGACTTGGTTAAACCTACATTAAAATATCACATCTAAAATACTTCAACAAATGAGGGCTCAAAATGAAAAATCCTTTCTCGGAGAAACAGTGAATTCATTTGCAAAATTCGGGAGGAATGAGGGCTGGCACGACCATAACATTCAACAACAACCCCATTTCGGTAGTTATTTTTTCAACACAGACTACAAAAACGACTTGGTTAAACCAATTTTAAGATATCACATCTAACCTACTTCAATAAATGAAGGCTCAATATGAAAAACCCTTTTTGGAGAATAAGTGCATTCATTTGCAGAATTCGGGAGGATTGAGGGCTGGCACGACCATAACATTTAACAACAACCAGATTTCGGGGGTTCTTTTTTGAAAACAAAATACGGCCAGACTAGAGTAGTATGGTATTGGGACTTTGGGACCGTCATAAAATGTTACGTGTCAAGAGTAACATCCTAGAATAAGCAAAATGGTCGAAATGCATTCTCCACTGAAAGCCAAAAAGCCTTTAGTTTCACTAAATGCACAGTGAACCACTTCCCCTAATTATTACGTACCCTTGATGTTTTTCTTCCTTCGTGTCTTCGTTAATTATTAGTGAAAGGTCGTTCTAGACCATTTTGCATTCAATGTCACTTCCTGGTAGTTCATTTTGCATAAGGGTTACAGCTTCTGGGGGGAACCATATTCGTGTTCCGCAGAAGATTCCGTCCCGTCCCGAAATCCCCGGGACAAAATTATTTGCTCCGACCCAATCCCGAAATAACACGGGAACAATTTTTAAGTCCCTAAATTGTCCCTGTGAAACCCCATCATTCTCAAAGAGTAATTTTTTTATAGTTAAAACTATCCACATTCTTTAAATGGAATGGTCCCACTGCGCAAATAATGTTGCCCTCCCCAACATACAGTAATTACTGCTCCCGTCCAATTCGACGTTAATCCTGTGTAAGTAAAAGAGCATATGACTACAAAAAACGACTTGGTTAAACCAATATTAAGATATCACATCTAAAATACTTCAACAAATGAGGGCTCAAAATGAAAAATCCTTTCTCGGAGAAACAGTGAATTCATTTGCAAAATTCGGGAGGAATGAGGGCTGGCACGACCATAACATTCAACAACAACCCCATTTCGGTAGTTATTTTTTCAACACAGACTACAAAAACGACTTGGTTAAACCAATTTTAAGATATCACATCTAACCTACTTCAATAAATGAAGGCTCAATATGAAAAACCCTTTTTGGAGAATAAGTGCATTCATTTGCAGAATTCGGGAGGATTGAGGGCTGGCACGACCATAACATTTAACAACAACCAGATTTCGGGGGTTCTTTTTTGAAAACAAAATACGGCCAGACTAGAGTAGTATGGTATTGGGACTTTGGGACCGTCATAAAATGTTACGTGTCAAGAGTAACATCCTAGAATAAGCAAAATGGTCGAAATGCATTCTCCACTGAAAGCCAAAAAGCCTTTAGTTTCACTAAATGCACAGTGAACCACTTCCCCTAATTATTACGTACCCTTGATGTTTTTCTTCCTTCGTGTCTTCGTTAATTATTAGTGAAAGGTGGTTCTAGACCATTTTGCATTCAATGTCACTTCCTGGTAGTTCATTTTGCATAAGGGTTACAGCTTCTGGGGGGAACCATATTCGTGTTCCGCAGAAGATTCCGTCCCGTCCCGAAATCCCCGGGACAAAATTATTTGCTCCGACCCAATCCCGAAATAACACGGGAACAATTTTTAAGTCCCTAAATTGTCCCTGTGAAACCCCATCATTCTCAAAGAGTAATTTTTTTATAGTTAAAACTATCCACATTCTTTAAATGGAATGGTCCCACTGCGCAAATAATGTTGCCCTCCCCAACATACAGTAATTACTGCTCCCGTCCAATTCGACGTTAATCCTGTGTAAGTAAAAGAGCATATGACTACAAAAAACGACTTGGTTAAACCAATATTAAGATATCACATCTAAAATACTTCAACAAATGAGGGCTCAAAATGAAAAATCCTTTCTCGGAGAAACAGTGAATTCATTTGCAAAATTCGGGAGGAATGAGGGCTGGCACGACCATAACATTCAACAACAACCCCATTTCGGTAGTTA
This sequence comes from Allacma fusca, assembly GCA_947179485.1. NCBI lineage: Eukaryota > Metazoa > Arthropoda > Collembola > Symphypleona > Sminthuridae > Allacma > Allacma fusca. Next base: position 1,322 of record CAMXBY010000007.1, on the reverse strand, counting down.
TTTTTTCAACACAGACTACAAAAACGACTTGGTTAAACCAATTTTAAGATATCACATCTAACCTACTTCAATAAATGAAGGCTCAATATGAAAAACCCTTTTTGGAGAATAAGTGCATTCATTTGCAGAATTCGGGAGGATTGAGGGCTGGCACGACCATAACATTTAACAACAACCAGATTTCGGGGGTTCTTTTTTGAAAACAAAATACGGCCAGACTAGAGTAGTATGGTATTGGGACTTTGGGACCGTCATAAAATGTTACGTGTCAAGAGTAACATCCTAGAATAAGCAAAATGGTCGAAATGCATTCTCCACTGAAAGCCAAAAAGCCTTTAGTTTCACTAAATGCACAGTGAACCACTTCCCCTAATTATTACGTACCCTTGATGTTTTTCTTCCTTCGTGTCTTCGTTAATTATTAGTGAAAGGTGGTTCTAGACCATTTTGCATTCAATGTCACTTCCTGGTAGTTCATTTTGCATAAGGGTTACAGCTTCTGGGGGAACCATTTTTGTGTTCCGCAGAAGATTCCGTCCCGTCCCGAAATCCCCGGGACAAAATTATTTGCTCCGACCCAATCCCGAAATAACACGGGAACAATATTTAAGTCGCTAAATTGTCCCTGTGAAACCCCATCATTCTCAAAGAGTAATTTTTTTATAGTTAAAACTATCCACATTCTTTAAATGGAATGGTCCCACTGCGCAAATAATGTTGCCCTCCCCAACATACAGTAATTACTGCTCCCGTCCAATTCGACGTTAATCCTGTGTAAGTAAAAGAGCATATGACTACAAAAAACGACTTGGTTAAACCAATATTAAGATATCACATCTAAAATACTTCAACAAATGAGGGCTCAAAATGAAAAATCCTTTCTCGGAGAAACAGTGAATTCATTTGCAAAATTCGGGAGGAATGAGGGCTGGCACGACCATAACATTCAACAACAACCCCATTTCGGTAGTTATTTTTTCAACACAGACTACAAAAACGACTTGGTTAAACCAATTTTAAGATATCACATCTAACCTACTTGAATAAATGAAGGCTCAATATGAAAAACCCTTTTTGGAGAATAAGTGCATTCATTTGCAGAATTCGGGAGGACTGAGGCCTGGCACGACCATAACATTTAACAACAACCAGATTTCGGGGGTTCTTTTTTGAAAACAAAATACGGCCAGACTAGAGTAGAATGGTATTGGGACTGTGAGACCGTCTTAAAATGTTACGTGTCAGGAAGAACCTCCTAGAATCAGCAAAACGGTCGAAATGCATTCTCCACTGAAAGCCAAAAAGCCTTTAGTTTCACTAAA